>CM037929.1:8687051-8844551 GCA_021346845.1 Apeltes quadracus | reverse complement strand
ACAGTGGTTCTGATCAGGACGATCACATAGAGGGAGTCGTGTGAGTTGGACAAAAGCAGTTTTTATAAACCATGGATCAGCTCTAAATGTTTCATTTTGACGCACACCTGAGTGGATTTGCTTCGTGTGTGTGTGTGTGTGTGTGTGTGTGTGTGTGTGTGTGTGTGTGGTTATGAACTGTGTTGTTCATATGTTTTGATATAATTGGCCGATGAATTAAAATCGTGACAACGGAATTGTGAGACGGGTCCACTGGTCCATCCAGCAGAAGCACCGCGTGTGTCTTTAAGAGGCGGGGTGGTGGAGGAGGAGGAAGAGGAGGAGGAGGAAGAGGAGGGAGGTGGAGTCGTGGTCGCCGTGAGCCACCAGCAGTACTCAGCTGGTGAGAGCCGCCTGCAGACAGGAGACAGCATCCATGGCAACAATCATGACAGGTGGGAGCAACAAAACAATGTTTCTAAAACGACATTTGTGTTGATTTAAGGGTGCAGACTCATCGGCGCTGTGCGCGGTGTTGATCCGCCCCGCGTGGGACTGTTTGTGTTGTGTTTCTAGAGGCGGACATCCGACAGAGGCTGCTGCGCACCGTCAAGAAGGAGGTGAGTGGTTTCATCTCAGCACTTATATGCTCGTTTCCCCCGGTCCGCGGGGATGAATGAGCCTTATAGGAGAAGCTGGAACTGAAGGCTGCGTGTCTCCCCTGATGTCCACACCTGAGAGTCATCACGGCTCTGTGTTCATCTCAGCCTCCAAACAAGCCCACACTAGAAAAGCAGATAGTCTTAAAGTATTTGTCTTTGTTTTCTATACATCGTAACCCCTTTTTGGGGTGTTGGTGTTGAAGCCTAGGAACAATTATATGAAACACATATAATATGGGTGGAGAGGGAGAATGGCGGAGATAGAGAGTGTTAGTGGTGTTTAAAGGCAGAGCAAGCGTCATCCCTGTGGTCTTCAGCACTTCGTGTCATTCATCATCATCATTTGAGCTCAGCGGAGATCAAATGAGACGTTTAGTCCATCATTCAGACCATGAATAACATTTCTTATTAGATATCTTCATCTTTGAGGATTGTCAGAAGCTTACCGGGGTCTTTTACTTGAGATTATAGGCCCCGACCCCTAGAGAGAAGAAATATGGAGCAAACGGACTGATGTTTACAGCCTGTTGCACGGGAACAGATTGTGAGGCCGATGCAAAGCTCTCATTACATGAACGTCCATCTGAGTGAATAATAATCATCATTTATTAGCTTTTTCTGAAGTTCTTTTAAAACCTCTATGATGCTTTCTGGACATTTTGGTTAATTATGGCTTAATGTAATTCTGGTGAATACAATACTGGTGGATACAATCTAAATCTGTTAGTCAGTTAGTCTGTTAGTAGTTTGAGATCAGGGACATTTACACAATCTTAATCTTACCTTGTTGAGCCAGGAATTAGGCTTGAATTAGCATCAAAATGTTTAACAACAATTTGATCAAATGTCCTGTACAACAAGTGAGGACCATAATTAGTGTACTCTTAATAAACTGTTGAGCTTTCATGCTGCAGATTTACAGGCTCTTGTTAGCTTTTCTCTGTTGGCTCAGGTAACATTACCCAACAGTCACGCCTGCCAGTTACTGCAGTTTATTAAAAATCTTGCTTGTTTGCATTATGAAACCTGTTTTACTATGTATGTGGTGTTACATTTCCACTGAATGTACACTTCTGTCCTTATTTTGACTTTGCACTCGGTGCTGTTGTAGCTTTCCTTTACCTCTCGTGTCACAAGTGCCGTCCCTAACATTTACAGATTAGCAGTAAAGTACAGTCAACCCTGGGAGATCTTCTGCATCACCTAAACTATTGCTTAGCACACGTAAGAAGTGACGCAGTGGAACATTATGTTTGGCCACCCGCTCCCTTTTCCTGGCCAGATTCTAAACAAAGCTGCTTTGTTTAATATCCGTTTGTTAATACTTTGTTAATAATGATATATTTATTTCAACAGTTTCATCTCACATTGCCTCATCAGAGAGCAAACAAATGTAAAATAAATCCTTTCCTGGATCTTGTGGAAGGAGAAGTAAAGAGTTGTGATTTGTTTTCCTCGGTGTCCTGTTTGCAGCCTTATCAGTGGAAACAGACCTTTCCCATTATGAATCCGGCCTCCTGTGTGCTGATACGTCCTGACTGGGATCCACTCAGAGGCCACAGTTTACCACCAGCGTAGCCTAACAAGCCTGTGGATCAACACAGTGTGATGGCTCAGAGAGCTCTTCATGAACAGCTTGAATCTAGATGGCTTAACAAATAATCACAATGAGTTATTCCCCTTTTAAATGGAACATATATGTCGTTGCTGTTTTCCCTTCGTCCCCTTTAGTTCGTCGCCATTAGCTCTGTGTGGGTTACGCCATATGGCGCCTGGATGCTGTGTGTTCTCTCGCTCTCCTCGTCCAGCTGGTTGCCTGTTCAATTACACCTGGATGTGAGCCAGAGCGAGCAGGACGTCTGCAGCAGGAGAAAGGGGTTAAAAGGAGATCTCCTATTTGCCTCAGCTCTGATACAGAACACCTCTCCGTCCGTCTGCGTCTGTTTGTGCTGCTCTGATCTCCCCTCTGAAGTGTGAAGCCAACGCACACCTGTGTTTGCTGAAGGAGTGCGAGGGGGAGAGGCTGGCAGATAGGGCAGGCGACAAAGGGGGAAACGCAGGGAAATTGTTGTCGTAGAAACGGAGTGACTATCATAGCGCTTTTTGACCGTCCTCTGTGGGTGTATTGATAATCAGGTTTTGATGTGGATGAGATAGGATTAACTAGTGCACAGGTATTGTCAAACTGGACTCGGCTGAGGTAATACTATGCAGCAGCCTCACGGTCGCCCTCGACCGTATTAAAATGAAGTCGGGTTGAGGCTGGAAGCCCGCTTTGGAAGTAGAAAATGAAATCTCACCGCAGGCTTTAGTCATCATAGGTGATACGTTGAAATGAAAGCACTCCATCTACACTATGCCAACTCTCATTGGAGGAAGAAAGGAATTTGTCCTGCCAATGTTGCAGGTGGTATTGGGGTTGCACTGATTTCCGTGAAGCAACCGCTGCCTCGATGGTTGATCGACATGCCTAATCATTATTAAACTGTTATTCAAATAGAAGAGTCTTGGTGCAGATGTGTAGTTCTGGATCTGACGTTCAGCTCTGTTTGTGGATTAGCAAGTAGAACCAATGATGAATCTTCTCTTGTTCCCTTTTGTCAGCGGCCACAGAGCTGATGAATAACGAAAGTGGGATGATAATAGATGGGGTTTGTCTCTGACTTGGCTGTGCTGTTTCATTAGCTAATTGGAATACTCTGAAGGTCTTTTATCACTCTGACTGATATTAGTTCAAAGCAGATTCATCACAGCTGTTATAAATCATACATTACGTTGTTTTTTCACATTTGTGGTGCCATTTTTGTAAGTATGTATCTTTCAAAATGCTAAATTGTTTTTCATTTTTACTTTAGTGATGTCAAATGAACACAATGGGACTCTCTGAAGGTGACTGATTAATCAATATATATATATAATATATATATAAAACAGAATATGACTGCACAGAACATCTAGATATAATTAGTTGCTGTACTACTGAGAGATGCAATAATGTTCTTTTTATTTCAGTGATGATTGAATATTGTTGATGCATCCTGTTAGGCATAAGCGATCCGCGGTGAGACATGTGCCGTCTCCATAGAAACCTGCAAGTTGTCTGAGCCTAGTCGCTTCCCCGTAAGAATCCCACAGAGGCCCAATCTGCAGATGAAAGAGACGAGGAAACACGAGCAGTCTGCATCCTCAAGTTGGCAGCAAATCAATCAGCTTCCTTTATGTCAGGTGCCCTCCTTAAGAATATTAGGCCCCAAAGCCTCTTGTGTGTGTGTGTGTGTGTGTGTGTGTGTGTGTGTGTGTGAGAGAGAGAGAGTGCGTTGTGCGTGTGGGGTTTATATAATTGTGATTGAGAGCAGAGCGGGTGTGCATCACATCAGACTAACACTGTCTCTGTTGTATTGGTGGAATGAATCATCCCTGTTGAATCTAAACAGAACAATACTACTAAATATATACATATATTATATACCCATCACAGGGAAAATAGCTTCTGTACTTTTATAATTTACTTGTAGGTTCACTGGTTTGCTAGCTCGTCCCGTGTTTCCACAGTAGTCCAGAAGGGACAAACCAAACCCCGTTACCAGAGAAAGCATTTGACTATTATACATCGTCCTCCAACGGCCTTTCAGGAAGCTGAATGCAGGTTATTTGGACGAAAAAAGACTTTCTACCACTGAAAGTTACGGCCACATGAAGATGTAAATATCAAATCACAAAGTCTGACATGGTTGGACAGCTGGCGACTTCTTGACCAGCGAACTGCCTCACAGAGAACCATTCCTTTTTCTGAATGGAATCAATGTGCTGATGAAATAGAGCAGTGGGAGCTCCAGACACTTGGGAGTAAATGGCTGTGTGTGTGTGTTTGTGTGTGTGTGTGTGTGTGTGTGTCTACAGGGGGAACTTGGCAATGTAATACAGCCGTTGTGGACAGACTCATTTCAACAGGAAATTACGCCTATCTGTGTGTCCGGAGGTTGTTATTCCCCCAGCAGATTGCAGAGCGGTGCCACACAGGGGGGGACGTCTCCATAGCCACCAGAGGGATGGATTCATGCGTTGTCTCATCCATTGGTCTGTAGCTGTTGTCAGGCCAATGGGGAGAGGGGCAGATTGCCGTGACAATGAATCCTAAACTAATGAGTGTTACCTTGTGAGTGTGTGTGTGTGGCCTGCATTTATTTGGAAGAAGTTGGGTTTGCGTGAATACGATATCATCAGCCTTTGACGTAACAGAATCAATTGCTCCCACTGAGGATAACAAACCCACAAAGAGGGTTCGTGATGGATGAATGCACCTCCCCTCTTTACATTCTCCCACCCCAGAATGCACCACTTCCATTTCCCAGTAGAGGTCCTTGGATGAAAGCTGGTGACTCATCCAGCAACTTCACATGCACGCTTTCCACTCGGTGGTTCGCTTCCATTTTCTATACTAAAATACTGTTTCAAAATTCTCCGAATTTTTCCCTGAAATTTGTATTAAAACGTCCCTTGCTGGCTTTGTGTGTTTGTGTGTGTGTGCGCACCACGTGTGGCCTGTTAATGAATGAGTCACCAAGAAACCAACATGTCATTGACAGGTGAAGCAGATTATGGAGGAATCCGTCACCAGGAAATTTGTTCACGAAGACAGCAGCCACATTGTGTCCTTTTGTGGTGAGTAACCAACAAACACGAATGAATCACACAGCTTTACTTCTGCGTAGCTCCGTGAGCTTTATTGATTCCACCACGCTGAAAATAGCCTGAGTGGTTTCTTCCTTTTCAAATCGTTCCTGATGTTGTCATTGTTATTTGTATCACCTTTACATTATAGTCTTTAATCCAATAAGAAACTAAAATGTGTTTGTTTGTTTCATCAACACAGCACAAAATATTCACGTTTGCACACCAATCTCAGTCCATCAGAGTTACATATAATACATATAATAGAGTTATTGTAACAAAATGAACATATTTTCCTCATGACATCTCTAGAAGGAAGGTGACATTTCTGCTGCTTCTTTGAAAACAAACAACAGCACCCTAACTTTTGTGTGGAATTAGCGTGATATGGAAATTTGGTATTTCACCCAATGTTATTGTTCTTGCCTCCAAATAGCACTAAGAGGGTGCATCATGATTACTGTTAGAAACACGCTGCCCACATGCAGGTGGTCACGCTAGTGAGAAATCTGGCTCAGTCCAGAGCTGTGATCAACAACAAGATGTATATTTAGATTTCAGTGTGAAGAAAGTGACTTTCAGCCTGCGGTAGGTGGGATATTTATATTAGCTGGAAGTCATTCGTGCAGACAAAGACTTGTCGACTACTTCTTAACTCATGTAACGAAACTTTTGAAAGGCCGCGGAAATGGAGGAGCAGTGATGGAACAAAGACTCTTTTCACAATGTACAAAATCAGTGTTAATACGTTGATACGAGGCACCGACTAACAGAGGAAGTGTTCGATCCCTGCCTGCCATGTTGGTGTCAAAATGTACTCGCACCTTTGTACTCGGGGGCTGAATGTGGTGATCGGCAAAACCACTATATTGAGTAACAAGCAGTGGGAAACAAATGTTAAAATCTGTGTTAGTATAAGATGTCTCTTTATATATATAGTTTACAGTTACAAAAAGTGGGAGAGAGAAACTAAATAATGTAAAGATGAGGAAGACGGTCAAAGTGTCTCCTAAATGTCTTGTGCAGCCGGGACTCTGTAGGAGACGCAGTTAGGTTACAAACTGAATGACATCCAGATACAGCTCATTGCATAATGTGAATGTTTACAGAAAAATTCAACAAGATATTATTAAATCAGCATAAGCAAATTATGTCGGACAATTTCCGTGCTCCGAATCACTTTTTGTGGTTTTATTCTCCCTTGTGAATAATTAGTCGCAGGCTGCAGATTTTTATTATCGTGTTTTTATGTGTCTGGAGGAAATCTATAAAAATTATGCACAAATCCCCACTCAAGTATGAATTTCCAGTGAATCGTGTTACTTTTGTCCTCTTTCAGTCAGTCCAGCTCAGCGGGGAGCAATTAGCCTCCATCATCATTGCTCCTTTGATGAGGGGAGTCTGAGATGTAAGCGCTGACTGATTTATGAGCGATGCCAAAGACAGTGTAGCAGTGCAAGCTCTAGTAGAGCACATTTTTTGACAAGGGGAGCTGTTTTGACTTAAGCAGCTAATTCAATTTAAATTAAACCCACTATAAAAGCTGTGCTGTTGTTTTTAAATCATTTATAATATTAACTACAACACATTTTTGGATTCAGAGCTGTTGGAAAGGGTTTTTCAGACTGTGATTTACTTAAAGAAAGGCTTGTTATCCAGGCCCACTGTGGTGGACCTGGAACGCGATATGACTGCACCGCGTTGAGGGACGGCGTTGTAATCTGCAGCTGCCACGTGGAAGCAGTGCAGGCGAGACACTTGAGCCGATGCGCCACGCTCACATGCAACAGTGAAAACAGAGAGGCCAAATTCATCTTCATCCATCTTTACAAAGAAAATAGTTGTTTTGTGTTTATTAATGATTCCATCTGCAGCCAAAGGCTTTTATTAATCAGCAGTCATCTGAGTTATTTTTTGTGTGTCTGAAATGAAAGCCAAGAAAGGAGTAAAATGCAAACGTGTGTGTTTTTCATTTGAAAATTGAATAAAGAACACAAACAATAGGTTGAAGCAACCCTAGATAATGTTTCTATGGATCCATTATTTGATTTTTACTTTCAGCATTGTCCTTGTAACAGCAGGTGGTGCCTCTGGCTGCTGTGAGTCAAGTGTTGGTCGGCTCTGGGTCACTAGAGTCTTTAATGCACTCAGTTGCCACAGATACAAGATGGTTAGAGGCCATTTACCAAGTCAGCCGTTTCTACCAGGAGGCAGAGCGGATTCAAATTGCATGATGCTTATTGTCTTGTCACTGCTGTTATTGATTATTGCCGTTAGAGTGCAGATTGAGCAGGAGACCTGTTCTCCCTGCCTTTTGGTCGGATACTGATCTCTCTCTTTTTTTTTAAACATAACAGGATTGGCTCTATAGCTCACTACACAGACCGTTAATTGTAGAAAATATAAACCTTTTGGGAGTCACTTTTCTCTGCTTCTTTGTCATCTGAAACCAATTAACAAAAACAAGGAGAGAAAGGATATTTGGAGACCTTTTAGTGTGAACCTTTGTTCTGACATTTAACTTCTTGATCTTTTAATGATGTAGGGGGAAAACGGCGCCGACTGATAAGCAGCTAAATCAGGGGAGAGAGAGAGAGAGAGAGAGAGAGAGAGAGAGAGACCTATTTAAAAGGAAAGGGACCTATTTAACTGCTAAAATGAAAGCTGAAGGTTAAAGTCTGTGGTGACACTTGTGTCGTCCAGGTAGTCGTGAAACGCTGTTAACAGAGATTGAGAGCAGTGACAGAGGAGACGGGTGCTGAGCGACGCGGTGAAGGGCGGAGTGGAAGCTGTGTTTGAAGAAGGGAGAGGGATGGAGACACAGAGAGAGAGAGAGAGAGAGAGAGATCGTGATGCTGATGAGCTGCCACCACCCCTCCCTTTGCTCGTCTCTCCCAGAGCTCCATCAACTGGGGTTCCCATGGCAACACCAGCCTTCCCTCTGACCCCATGTGAGCAGAGCCACAGGATTAGTCCTGAAAGAGAACTAAAATGTCAACACTGTTCCAGGTGCCGCCACGTAGGCCACAGAGGGAACAGGGCTGTCTGCTTCTCTGCACGGCTGATTGATCCTGCGAGTGTGTCATCGTGTCATCGACTTGTGTGTCCATTCAGCTCATGCAAAGCTAGTTTATGCAAAGATGATTATGTAAAAACTGCAATTTGCTAAAAGTTTTTTTTCTTTTTTTGCATCTGGGAAATATAGTTTAAGAAATATTCACTTTAACCCAATGACTTCCCCGGAAAATATATCTATGTAGGGTGCATACAAATACAATATGAAATTCACTGTGCAGAATTGTGGACGGTAAAGAAACTCACTTAACATCTGAAATGTTGTGCATTGTTTACTTTTATTTAAATGATATGACACGAGATGTCTAGCAAATATTATATGCCACTATACTGCTGGATAATGTTTTACTCGAATTTGCATTACTTCAAGAACATTTCAAGCCCTAATGTTCCAAAATTGCTTTCAGAAATTTTTGCAAATTAAAACTGTACTTTTAGATATGCTTTATGTTAAGAAAGGGTCCATTTACTCTGTAATGTCAAAGCTCCATGGAATCTCTCCCCCTGATGGTTTTAGATCAGCCAGATATTTGGTGGAGACACAGAGCTCAAAGGAGAGACTAAGATGTCTGCTGTGCTCTATTGATATGTTTTTCCTGCATTTATTAGAAAAGTGCACTTTGGCAAAGAGCAGATGCGTTTGTGTCCACACAGCTGCAGTGGAGGCTTCTGTTCTGCACGGGCTCAAAAGGCGAGCAGCGGGCTTTCTGCGCAGCAACAAGATAGCGGCACTCTTCATGAAGGTGGGGAAAAGCTTCGCCCCGGCTGAGGAGCTGTGCAGGAAGGCACAGGACCTCGAGCAGATAATCGACACAAAGTGAGAAACGCACACGTCCCGGCTTGTTGCCACACATCACAGCGGACTTCAAAGCCTACATCAAAGCAAAAGCACTGAAAACAAATGGCTGTTGCTTACTTTGAAGGGCTGTTTTTTGCTGTGAAAAGCTCCTCAATTATTCATGTTTGTGAGCTTTTATGAATCACGAATCCCTGATTAGTGTCTTGCTGATGCAGTTTCACTTAATGGAACTCAAAGCCATGTTATACTTGTTCTGTTTATACTCAAACGTGTGACTCTGCAGACGGAGTCAAAGCTTGCAAAGTCAGGACAGCGTTCGCAAGATGCCCCGACTGCCCAGCCTCTCCCCGCAGGGGGTCAAGAACCTGTGGATCCGGACGGCTCTGTTTGAGAAGGTGCTGGACAAGATCGTCCTGTACCTGGTAGAGAACAGCAGGTACGTTGTGTTCTGCAATTTTTCTATAAAAGTTCGGGAGAAGAAAATGATTTGTGTCAATGTTTGTCTAATAAGAAAAACAGGGTCCTGATGAATAAATGAATGAATGAAGCAGGAGGTGCTCTGTGGAGATGGCGTGTCAGACCAGTCAAACGGCTCGTACCCAGTGGCACAGAATCCTAAACACTAGACCACATGGGAGATAGCAGATATGAACCGAGATTAAGTTGGGGTAACGGAGTTCCTTTGCTCGAGCATTCTCTTTCTTCGTACACAGCTGCAAATGGAAACTTTTGAATCATCCTGGTTTTCGCACGTTACTTCAATTCGGACAATTCTCACTCTTTAAGCATAAGACTACTTTATGACATATTTTACCACAACAGTTGAGACGGGTCAATGGATTCGCTGTTGAACTGTTGGTGTTACAAGACCTCTACGTCCCCTCAAAACTCCCCTTCCACATTTGTCTCGCAGTAAATACTACGAGAAAGAGGCTGTTCTGATGGACCCTGTGGACGGACCCATCCTCGCCTCTTTGTTAGGTAATCATGCGAGGCATTGTAAGCATTTGTGTCTGCAGGAGCTCATGTTTACATGAACGTACATGGACGTACATCCATTATTTTTTAAATAAAAATAAAGTAACTAAGTCGTTATTTTTGCTAAAGCATTGGTTCTGCTCTGTGTAACTGCCCTGCTTCACTTTGGCAGTTGGGCCTTGTGCTTTGGAGTACACAAAGATGAAGACCGCCGACCACTTTTGGACGGACCCGTCCGCCGACGAGTTGGTGCAAAGACATCGCATCCATGGTGGCAACTGCAGACAAGATTCTCCCACCAAGAGGCCAGCGCTGTGTGTGAGTACTCCAAAAAGGTGCCAGGCTTGTGTTTAGTTCATCTCTCGTGTGTATCTGGCAGAGTTTTCGCGTTATCAGTCTCGTTCCCTTCTGAGATGCGGCCTGTCTGGTTTAAGGGGGACGTGCTAAGATTACCACGTAGAGCGAAGCAGTAGTGTCGCAGGAGAAAGAACAGTGTGTACCTGAAACCTTCGCACGAGTGGTCAACTCGACAGTCTCACTGCATCAAGATTTTCTTTACAGTTGCATTTGTATTTGTGTGCGTTGTAAGTAAAAACACCATTAAAAGGCATTGGCATCAGAAACCGGGGAGGATGCGTGCGTTGGTGCACATGGATGCATCGCATATTTCTCTTGTTTTGAATCATGGGAAATGGCGGTTCTGTGACTGGCCAGCTGTAATTCATTCTGTGGTGATAGTGATCCGATTGGAACTAAGCTACGACGTTTGTTATCTGATGTGATGCGTTTTTTTTTGTGTCTGTGTTGTGCAGATCCAGAAGCGGCACTCCAGCAGCAGCATGGACGAACGCCCGTCTCCCTCCCCGTCAGCTCGAGAATACGTGGAGTCACTGCATCAAAACAGCAGAGTGACCCTACTGTTTGGCAAAAACAACGTGCTCGTGCAACCGGTAAATATAAATACCACAAATACATTATTTCACTGCACAGTCCAAAGTTTTGCAAATAATGCCATTAACAAAATAGTATTTTGCATATTTCACTGTCATCCCGTACATCTGCGCAGGAGCCTGATATGCACTGTAAAATGTTAAAAGAACTATGTGCCACATTAGTTATTTTTTGTGCACGTGTGTTACCGATGTGAACATGCCCACGGCTGCGGTACTCAGCCTTTTCTTCACCTTGGCGGTTGTTTCAGAGGGACGACATGGAGGCCATCCCAGGTTACCTCTCTCTGCACCAGAATGCCGACCTCATGACCCTGAAGTGGACTCCCAACCAGCTCATGAACGGCTCGGTTGGAGACTTGGACTACGAACGCAGGTGCAAAATGATCCACCTGCAAAATATATCATGATGTGGGGATCGCGTCCGCCTGCAAAGCCTGTGGTTGGTCATATCAGCAATCCTTCGTATGTAACGTTATCTAACGCGTGACCGTTCACTGTGTGTCTCAACATCTTTTAGCTGCTGTTGGTGTAACACTCGGTTGTTAGTGAATAATGCAGTGAGTTTGTGTGTGTCAATGCGGATCATCTGTGATTTCGAGCACACTAGCAGCAGCTAGCAGATGGTTTATTGACTGAGGCACCGTCAGACATCTCCCACACCCCCAAACTGTGTAATGTTGCTGTGCCTCTGCTTGGTTCGCCTCAACAAAAAAAGAAATCATTCCGCTTTCTTCTAACTCCTTTCTTTATTTGACATCAGATTAGTTTCCTTAAGTGTGAAACGTAGATTGAAATTCCCCCGTGAATTTCCTTTCATTTTCCGGATTTGCTCGGACTAGTACATTGACTCTGTATTTAATTCATGTTTTCAGTGTATACTGGGATTATGCCATAACCATTCCTCTGGGAGAGATAGTTTACTTACACTGTCATCAACAAGGTGGGTCCTCAAACATCATCACAGCACAATTTTTCATTTGCGTGTAGTTACTGGCTGTTATGAATGTCTACAAATCGACCGAGCTGTCAAATAAAATGGCAGCCGGCGTAATTAAACCAAGACAACATTTGCTGCAGTCGACAGTGGGGGGACGGTGGTGCTGGTCAGCCAGGATGGGATACAGAGACCTCCACTTCGCTTCCCCAGAGGAGGCCACTTGCTGCAGTTCCTCTCCTGCCTGGAGAACGGCCTCCTGCCCCACGGCCAGCTGGACCCTCCACTCTGGTCCCAGAGGGGAAAGGTCAACATCAATTACACAAATATCTGATCAATTAATCGATTAAACACTTTTGCAAATAGATGCAGTGCGTTGTTGGGTATGTTGGGTTTGGTTAAATACGTATGTGGCTAGACGTTCCCTCTCCACCAACAATTGTCTTCCAGAGTGGAGGTTTTTGTTGGACTGTGAGTGGCATTGTATCCACAGTTAACCAGAATAATGCAAACCTCCCACGCATGCTCAAGCGCTATTAACACATCACTCATCATCTTTAATTCACGTGGATGGTTTAGCCCCACTCTAATAGTTCAGACATTTGGGTTAACACGTTACATTACATTACATGTTATTTAGCTGACGCTTTTATCCTAAGCGACTAACAATTACTGCATTTGGTTGTGTTCCAATTGCAGGGGAAGGTGTTTCCCAAGCTGCGCAACAGGGTTCCTCAGGGATCTGGATCCTCAGACTCGGTCTCAGACAAGGAGGAGGACGAGGCCACAGACTACGTCTTCCGCATCATCTTCCCAAACAGCCAGTCAGAGTTTGGTGAGATTCCTTCCCGACCAGCAATTCTGAGCCTCAATTCTTTTTGTATTTTTAATTAAAATATTACTGTAACGGGTCTGTGGGTGTGAGGGCTCCGGAAGGATGCAGGAGACAACCGTTACGGCGAGTTTAACCAGTTTTATTGTCACAGGTTTTTCAAACCATCACACAAGACATAGTCGGCGTCCTGCTCGCTCGTGCCGAACTCCTCGCTCGAGCTGCCTCCCTGGCTTGAAATAGAAGGCAGAGTTAATTATCAGATTTACCCCAGCTGAGGCCCAATTGCCTCCCCCTGGCATCGTTCCCCGAGCCACTCCCCCTCACTCCCCCCTGCAGCCGAGCTAAAACCACGCCCGCCACCACAATTACAGTCGTTGTTTGTTACAGTAACTGTAACCTATCCTCCCTACATCTGACTTCCTCGCTCTGCCTTTAACGGAGTGAGCAGTCCGCCTCCGGAACAAAACAAGACGTCCTGCAGCTGTCCTGAAGAATCCAACTCACTGACATACGACCCGGCTCGTCTGTCAGCTCGCTTTAGCTCTCCTGCATCTGAAATGCTCCTAACTTGCCCTGCGCCCGTGGCAAAGTGCATCGATGTGCATTGTTGCCCCTCCTGCTTCCCGCCGGCTTGTGTCACACTGTTTTACTGCATTACAGAGCGTTGACCTTATGGGTGGATCACTGGCTGATCTGATATGGCTCATTCCACCATTGATCTACATCTCTGATACTGTTTAAAAATATGGCGGCTTCATGCTTTAAAATTGTGCATCTAATCCAGATTCCATGAATATTTAATTTTCATGCTTTATCTTTGCTGCAATATAAATCAAGTGCTTTACGCGCAGTGTGTGTGTGTGTGTGTGTGTGTGTGTGTGTGTGTGTGTGTGTGTGCGTGTGTGTGTGTGTGTGTGCGTGTGTGTGCGTACGCACATGTTGCAGTGACTCCTCCGGACCTAATGGATCACGCAGCTACATTGTGGCATCCCACTCTCAGGAAGCCCTCGTGTTCGTCTTGTTCTCAGGGGAGCTTCTCTGATGGGGCGACGCCCAAGGGGTGCAACTACGAGAGGTCAGACGTGAGCACGCTTCAAGCTGGGCTGAGTGGCACTTAATTGCGAAAGAGAAACCGCTAAAGACAAAAAGTAACACACCTGACCCTCAGTGCCGACCAGAAAACCTCAACAAAAACCAAAACTGAGCAAGGTGCAAAGGAACGTTGCAATTACACAAGAGCAATAATCTGACATTTACCTCTCAGACGTGAGAATGGGTTTGGAAGATGAGCCGATAAGCCTCTGGGCCTATTTGTTCTATATGGCAGGTAATCATTTGAATTCTAAAAGGTCAGACCCAACACTGTGATAAACTCCACATTAAACACGGTACCTCAGCACAGCATGAGTCCTGCACTGGGCTATTAATTCAGCGACGATTTGATGATTCTCTCTTAAGGAAAGAGAAGAAGAAAGTGATTCCTGGACATAAGGCTCTGTGCTGTATCTTCCTGCAGGGCTCCTCTGAAGCTGCTGTGCGACAACATGAAGAATCAGATCATCTCTCGGGCGTTTTATGGCTGTAAGTGATTGATAAACGAGTATCTATTCACATTCACTTTAAATTTGTGTTGGCGGTAGAAAGTAATATCCTCATTTCAGTTATCACTGCCATCTGCGGAGCCATCCAGTAATGACCTGTATTGTCAACCAGGGTTGGCATACTGTCGTCACCTGTCCACTGTGCGTACACACCTCTCTGCTCTCGTCAATCACACCATTGTGGCGCCCGAAGTGCCGTGCGATGCCTACAAAGGACTCACCACGGATGTGTGGCAGACGTTCCTCCAGGACTGCACAGTAAGCATCGCTGGTGTCACAGCACTGCAACGCAAAGCTCACATCAGTGCAGACAGTATGCTGCGTGCACACACACACACACACACACTCGCGTATGCATGTCCACTCCCTTTCAGTCTATCGGTCTTTTGTCTCATCCATATGCATCCTGTGCTGATCATTTGGCTCACACCATTAGTCTCACAACAGTGTGCATGTGGGACTGATTCTGTCTGTCTCAAAGTTCACACCCTCTTTTGGACCTCAGGTACATTCACCTGAAGCCATGGAGAGTTTCAACTGACACATGTTTGTCTTAAAACTAATTAAGTGTTATTTAATTTTCCTAGCCATCCGAAAAATTAACTCAGTCAATAACAATGGTCCATTGACTAGCTCATCTCATGTTAAAGGGTTTTCTTCTACTGAAATCGTCCTGAGTGGTTTGATTTTAACTTTCACAATTTCATAGTGTACAATCACAGATGCAGCATCTAATCTTTACCATCTGCCAACCTCTCCTGCATTAGCCATTAACCTGCATTCTCTGTGAAAGCTGCCACGAGGCCTCCTCTACAGGCCTAACCCTAACCCTAACCCCACATCCAAGGTTGATTGAAATCCTTTTTCTTAAGTAGTTGTATCTTCTTCCCTCAGGCTTACGATGAGAATGAGCTGCTTCGTCTGGTTTACTTCGGTGGTGTGGACGCCTCGCTGCGTAAGGAGGTGTGGCCTTTTCTGCTGGGTCATTACCAGTTTGGAATGTCAGAAGCCAAGAGGAAAGAGGTCTGTAGTCGGCATGATTACGATGGCTTTGGGTTCGAAGCATTTTCACCCTGAAACGTTGACTCTGGATCGCTCACCCCTCACCCCAGGTGGACGAAGGGGTCAAAGTGTGCTACCAGCAGACCATGCGCGAGTGGCTCGGCTGTGAGGAGATCGTCCGGCAGCGGGAGAAGGAGCAGCACGCTGTTGCATTAGCAAAGTGCTCCTCGGTGGCGAGCATGGACAGTTCCAGTCAGAAGATTACCCACCACAACTCCACTGTCAGCAATGAGGTGACACCGAAACGCACACGTACTGTTCGTACTATATTCAGAGTTAGGGAATAAGTGCGTCCGTTTTCACAAGACAAGGTCTGGTTACCAGTCTGGCTACAGGCGGCACAGTTGGGAGATTGTCTGTAGCTGCATGATTTTAGATGTAGGCAGCTATGATGCTAAGAGGGTCCAGAGAATGTAACATAGTCTAACAGTCTGGAATTTTAAAACCATAGTTTTTCCTGCAACTGGGCTCTATCGTAATACACACAAGAGTATACCTTTATTGTGAGCACAGCGTCTGTCACGAGCCAACAATAACTGAGATGCATGCCAGTAAAACATCATAATATATTGGTCTGAATGTTTATTACCCAGTCCCAGTCCCCCCAGAGCTCAGACAGGCAGAGTCTGGCTCGCCTGCAGAGTGACTCCAGCAGCAGCACACAGGTATCAAACACTCTCCATATTATCGCCTGTGTAGTCTTTTTTTTAAAAGGATCTTTTGTGCAAGCAAAATGACGCTTCACTCACGCTTTTTAGATCCTGATCCTAAAGAAATGCATGTGATCTGAACCTTCTGAACTCCTCATCCTTGCATTCTCTCCCTTGCTAGTTCTTCACATCCTCCCATCCCTTCCCCTGGAGTAGCCTGCTTCCCTTTGGCTTGTTCTTTCAGGTGTTTGAGTCTGTTGAGGAGGTTGATCAGATCGAGACGGAGCCCAAGAGCGAGGAGGCCAAACAGGGGCCAAAGATACCCAATGGAGCGATGCAGAACGAGACAAACTCTCCCGACTCCGGACATCCCTCCTCCCGCAACTTCTCGGTCACCTCTGGCCTGTCGGACGGCTCGCTCAGCACAGAGGACAGCGCCGCAGCTGATACGATCCCAAGGTCTGCAGCTGCTCCTCAGGCACCGCAGAGCCAGGTCAAACCTGCAGGGGTACAAAGTGAAGGTCGGACAGAGGAGATGCACAGCCAGGTGAGAGGTGAAGTGAAGACCAAAGAGGAGGAGGAGGAGGAGAAGGAGAAAGCACCTGAAGTGACCAAATCTGTAGGAAATAACAAGACTGAGCAGCTATTTAAGGCCAAAAAAGACGCAAATCTGCAACCAAAAACGCAAGAAACTGTTGCAGAGTCTGAAGTTATTCAAACAGAGGAACCCAAGTCTGAAAATGAAGATGCACTGGCGGACATTAAAGGAGTTACGTCTGTAGAGTCAGGGAAAACCGAAGAAAAGCTGCTTGATGAGGAGACTATGACGGTGTCGGCAGCAGAACCTGTAGAGCAGAGTCCTAAAAAAGCAGAAGAAGTGAGTGTTGAGAAAACCTCCAGCGGTAACGAATCTGAAGAAACCAATGTAGAAAAGGCTAATGGCACGGACGGGTTAAAGTCAAGTCCACCACAAGGAGTTTTGTTGGCAGATTTGAGATCCGTTGATTTCAAGAATCCTGATGTTGAGAAGAAACTAGTTTTCTCAGCCGACAGCGACTTTGCATCCCGGACAGGCGAGGCTCAGGTCACGACTGAATCCGATGAGTCTCCTGCGGCCATGGAGATGGAGGAGATCCCACAAGCCAAAGTGTCCATGCTGCCCTCGAGCAGGAGGGGACGCTGCGAAGCTTCCCCTTTCTCCAAGGACTCGTCCGTCCCAGTGGAGCTCAGGCAGGGGGACAAGCAGGGAAAGCCCGTCCTGTGTGAGGAGCCAGAGAGCGAGAGCCTGGACCCGCACTTTGACTCTCTGGCCGAGTCTGCTGGGAGTCCCTTCTCTGTATGCACATTTATTTATTTTTTAAGTCTCCAAATTACCTCATGCTAAGGCAACTGAACATCCCCATGCGCTTCTTTTGCCTTTTCATGTGTATATTCATTGTGTGTTTCAGCAAGAGCTGTTGGACTTGTACACATTAAATCTGCACCGCATTGAAAAGGACGTCCAGCGCTGTGACAGAAACTATTGCTACTTCACTCCGGCCAACCTGGAGAAACTGCGCAACATAATGTGCAGGTAAAACAGCATCGGGGGTGTAATAAAGAGTGTGATCGTGGTCATTTTACTTCATCTATCTACCTTTCAGGGTTGTAAACGTGCTTACAATAATGCCTCCATCACAAAGTAACTAGAAGTAAGAACACGTTGATGGTTTGGGTATTTTAACAGGATTTACTCGCAGTGAGATGAGATATAAATATAACAGCAGGCCTTCCTTTTAACAGCAATGGACCTCAACATAAGCACAAGTGAAGAGCCACTTGTAATGGGAAAAACAAGTGCCTCTAAAATATCATATTTACACAGTAGAGAAGCTGATTCATTCCGATCTTCTGACTCTCGGTGAGCTAAAAGCAGCCGATGAACACTTCTCTCTCCTGGTTGTATTTTCAGCTACATCTGGAGGCACCTTGACATCGGTTACGTACAGGGCATGTGTGATCTGCTGGCTCCACTTCTAGTCATTCTGGATGATGGTGAGTCAACACCGACTCATTCTTATCTGACGTGTGGTGTATTTTTATAGGTATTGATGTAACAAGCGAGGACAGGTCACCCACTCTTTGTCTCACCCCAGCTTCCTCGCTCTGTTGTCTCTTTTCAGAGGCCACGGCCTTCAGCTGCTTCACCGAGCTCATGAAGAGAATGAATCAAAACTTTCCACACGGAGGAGCTATGGATACTCATTTTGCCAACATGCGCTCTCTAATCCAGGTATTCAAGTGCTATTAAATTCTTTACGGAGACCGTTGCATTACCAGAAAGCGCTACGCTTTTTGCTGCACGAGCGGTCTGACTGTGTGGCCCTGTATCTCCTCTGATCCTCTCGCGCTGCAGATTCTGGATTCTGAGCTGTTTGAGCTGATGCACCAGAACGGAGACTACACCCACTTCTACTTCTGCTACCGCTGGTTTCTCCTTGACTTCAAGCGAGGTAATGTGACCGCGTGGGGCAAAAGAGTTTGCCAATTAGAGGAGGGGTGGATTCATGCCTCTTTAAACCCGGCCGGTGAATTAACCAGTGACATTTGCGTGTTGGGCTGGGAAAATATTTGACAGACCGCTGTATTTATGGAGCATGGGAGTTTGTTAAGAAATGCTTTTCTTCATATTTACGGCTGGTTTCCTCTCCTGGGAATCCGAGTGCAACGTCCCTGCAAACACCTGCTACCACTCTCATCTCTCTCGGCTGATAACGCCGCTTCCTGCAAACTCTCCTCCCAGCCGACACATCAGACACATGGGCTCCCTCTTCTCTGTGTGATGTGTGTTCCAGAGCTGGTGTACGACGACGTGTTCGCAGTGTGGGAAACGATCTGGGCAGCCAAGTGTGTCTCTTCCGGTCACTTTGTCCTCTTTATTGCCCTGGCGCTGGTGGAGATCTACAGGGACATAATCCTGGAGAACAACATGGACTTTACTGACATCATTAAGTTCTTCAATGGTAAACTATCACTTAACAGCTAAATATCTAGAGTTAATAAATGTCGAATAACAACCCACGGTGACATTTTGCAAACGCTACTTGCTGTCACGCGTCGATGTCCTGGAGACATTTCAGGAAATAACACTGGCCATTTCTGTGTTTTTATCTTTCAGAAATGGCCGAGCACCACAACATAAAGCGGATTTTGACCATGGCCAGAGATCTGGTGTGCAAGGTGCAGATGCTCATAGAGAACAAGTGATCGTGCTCTTTGTCTTCTTCTTCCTCCCAAGCAAAGTGTGACCTGCTGTAGCAGCACAAGATTCACACACATCTGAGCACAGAGGCTCTTTCTCTCTCACACACACACACACACACACACACACACACACACACACACACACACACACACACACACACACACACACACACTATACAAAGCCTTTACAATCACAGTTTGCTGCTAGGAGCCTTATTGACTGTTGTTTGTGTTGTCAACAGATGTGTGTGATAATTATGCTTCTTATTTTGTCGGTATGTTCAAGTGAAAGTGATTCATCTGAAAAAGGTTTTATTTAGTTCTTAAATATATCTGCCATAAATTCCTTGTGTGTAAAAGAATCCGGGTGCACTTCATATTTTGAGATAATAATGGTTTTTGTTGCACATTTCCAACCAAATTCTATGGCAGAGTTCCACCAGAGACTATATTTATGCAAAGAATATATTGTAATGATAGTTTCTAATAAATATTTCAATAGTCAAGTCTACAATTTATTATTCAAATATATTCTCCCTTATTCCTAACGCTTAATAAAGGACAGAATGTCAGCAGACTTTTCTTTTTTCCTCAAATGTAACACCCAAAAATGTTATCCCTTTCTACTGATGACAGAAAACCGTCATGAGGTCCAAAATGTAACCTGAACTCCATTTCTGTTTATGTTTCACACGCAGCATTAAGAATGATTTAGCATTTAACACCTTGTCTGTGATTTAGCATCTAACAGTGTTTAAAACGTTTTATTTTAACTGCCTCGCCTGCCAAATATTATCTTTATTTGTTATCTGCGTATTGTACTGTACTGAGAGATACATGTGTGAAACTTATGAGGTTTATAATGTGTAAAAATCTTAACCTAATCTCACAGTGACATACGGATGTTTGCAAAGTAACAAGCCTGACTGGAAAGCCTCTTAAGTTGTGTTTACTTATCCGGGGAACATCTGTCTGTTTTGTAAATGATGCAGTCTATTTATCTCTGTCTGGTATTGTCTAGTGCCTCTTTGTCAAATTAGATGCTCATTTCAGCTCGAATGATACTTTGAATTTGGAAGATCAGATGAGACAGTGAAAGCAGTAACATGGTGACCAAGTTAAAACCTTTTCGGTGTCACATTGGTGGGATTCTCCAGTGGGAAAGGCACTTACACAAACTGGTGAGAATGGAGGATAGAAATTGCGTTATGAGGAGAAACTGTTTCGATGTTTTGGGAGAACTGGTACTTGTGAGGACATACAATACGTATAATAATAATAATTTATAGCCTACAACTTCACTGAGTTGTTCTTCAAGTAAATGTTCAAGAATGTTGTTAGATGAATTGCTTTTAATATGCTTTTTCTGTGAATGATCACTTCTGGCAGGAAACGTGATTTGTATGTATATTGTAACTTGTTTATTTATTCAATCAGTTTTTCATTCCGATGCTGCTTTGTTTGTGAAGCTGATATTTTTATTTTGTGGCCATTTCCAAATCTGTATTGTAAAACAATCAAATGATATACTGAGAGTTGATATATACTATATATTAAATGGTGTATGTTTTTATAATAAAACAATAAAAACGGAATGATCATTATTTTTCCAAACATCTTGTAGTGCGTTTAATCAATTTGATCAAACAGGTGAGAGAATCATAAATATATCTGGTGAGTTGAGGAGACCAGAGATGAAATGTTGTTTGTTTTTTCCTCCTTTATGGTCAAAGTGAAAATATACAAACATCTTTGTTCATGGTCATGGTTATCCCCAGCAATGTATTTTCTTTGAAAGATTTGTATTAAGTATCAAATTGATGCGAAAGTAAATACATTAATAAATAAAATGCAGGAATATCTGCTTTACACTCACATACACACACTCATTAACATGTCCACAAAACTATATGGTCTATCTTTTTGTTGTTTTTGTTGAAATTTAGTTGATAGGACAGAAACCCATGGCTGACAAAGCTGTTTGTGATTTAATAAAGGGCAATCTACTCTGACTTTTGTGAAATTCTGAAATTTGTCCCATTTGACCCATGTAAAACACCTCCGCCCGAACAGGGACTTGAACCCTGGACCCTCAGATTAAAAGTCTGATGCTCTACCGACTGAGCTATCCGGGCTTCACATAGACGAACGGCCAACAATTTTAATGCGCTGAATATGAATATGAATAGGTAAAATTGACTGGTTCCTTCTGGTGGCAAGACAACAGGCAAAGGATGAAATCTAATTTAGGTGAGAATAACTAACACTACCGCGGGCCGGGGGCGGACGAACCATTATCACATCCTAGCATGCAGATTATTGTTACTGTTGTTAAACATGCATTCATTTGCCACGGCGCTTAGCTTTTTTTTTAAAGAAAAAAAGGTATTGTTCGAAAGTAAAAAGTGAGAATAGAGACTAATTAAAATAAATGGAGTTAAAAGAAAATTAATCCCAATTGGCAATGTACTGTCCTTTCCAATGTATTTAGCTGCTTCGGGGCCACACAAAGTCTTTAACTTTTCCAGAGTGAGATATTGCGATCGGTTGTCAAGTTTGGAAAAGAGATGTTGGATATTTAGGCAACTGATATCTAAACACCAGAACATGAGCTGACGGGAATGAAAAATATCTTACGCCCGAACAGGGACTTGAACCCTGGACCCTCAGATTAAAAGTCTGATGCTCTACCGACTGAGCTATCCGGGCGCTCTGTTCGTCAACGGTACCATGTAGTATATAACCTATGAGTCCAATGCTCTGAGCTTGAAGGAGGAACGGAAGGAAGTACAACCTCCTGCTTTCCCTCGTCATACCCATAGCATTTAGGCTCGCACGGCTAGTCGTTAGCTATGTTTATGCTAGTCTAGCCTAGCATTGGCCCCCATGGTGAGTTATTTAACACAAAACATTATGACAACACTTTTTATCGAAGTCGAGCGCAGCTGGTGACCTATCCTTCGTGAAAATGCCATTTTATAGTCTCGCTGCGATAAGATCATGTCGTTGCGTGTCAATAACAATCGCTCGTCTTTCATTTAACCTGTTAACAAACTATGGACACTCGGTAGCAAACGTGAATAACATCCACAAAAGACACAACTTCCTGCCGAACTACACCACAAATGGGACGCGTCCGTTGAACTCTAAACTGCACCACTCCCAGGTAGAATAAAGACCAATGATTATTATTTCAATGGCTGTCCGTTTGTGCTGTGCTCAATGGAGAACCTTGACTTGTCTGTCTCGTTACCGTGTCTCCTCTATCAGGTACCAGAGGTTCCTACATGGGAGCTGATCCCAGAGGACCAGCTTCCTCCGGTAAAACCCTCATGACTGGTTGAGTGTCTTATTTTCAGGGGCCAAGACTAAATCACACAATTAATATAAACAAAAAAAGCTCAAACCAAAGGTCAAATTATGGGCATGCATCCCGAGAGTGTTTTCTGATTTAGAAATGAGTGGATGTAATAACTTGTTTTAACTTTGCAGCCTACCCATATCCCTGCTGATCTGGTGGACAAACTGGAGCGACTGGCCTTGGTGGATTTTCGCACCAAACAGGGACTGGCCTGTTTGGAGAAAGCCATACGATTTGCAGATCAGCTTCATGTTCTTGACACGTCAGGGGTTGAACCAATGGATTCAGTTCTGGAGGACAGGTATGCTACGGAGTTAATGTAAAACACTGACAATTGCATGCAGGCTTTTTACTCCCAAGTTATATCCAAATAGCGTAATACATTTGATAAGGCTGTGTTATTAATTCAATGATGTTTTGTTCATGGACATTCAGGGCATTGAAACTGAGGGAGGATGCAGTAATGGAAGGAGATTGTGCTGAAGAACTGCTTCAGCTCTCCAAAAACACAGTTGAAGAATATTTTGTTGCACCACCAGGTATGGAAATAATCTAAATACATTTATTTTGAAACAATGGTGTTGATTTCCAGATTATTGAAAGGATATATAAATCAAAATTTAAACAAAATAAAGCCTCAATGCCTGCTTGCTTACGGACATACACTTATTGCAGTATATATGCCCCTTCCACAAATATCTATGCTACCATCCGTACCGTGTATCTCACCTTTAAGTTTATTAATATGTATACTGCTGTCTTATGCAATGAAACATCTACATATTTGAGCATTGTCTCATTGAAAAAAATCCATTTATTGAATAAACGCAAGGCGATATCCTGTAATGACGAAGTTGAATATTTTCATATGTAAATGTGAGATCCTAAACAACTGTTTGTTTTTCTCATCGCAGGAAATATCCCTCTTCCAAAGAGGGAGGAGAGGGCCACCATGCTGAAACACTCAGAGTTATGAAGGGTACTTTTGGTCTAAACTTAAAATGTATTGATGAGTCCTGTTTTAGGTTCAGTATCATTTTATTAAAAGTTTAGCAAGCTTGGTGTTGTGACATCAAGTGATTCACTGTGATCGCAGTACATTATTTCAATAATAGATTTACATTATGATCTTGACAGTGTGCCATATTTTCATTCCAGTTTTATTGAACTTTTACAAAAAACATTTAAAAAAAATACATAATTCCTACTGTTCCGTTTCTGTTTTGTTTTCCAAACAAAATGTGATATCATTCCTGTCTTAAAATAGATAGTGACGTGTGGGGCAGGTAACAGGTGTGACCTGTAAACACGTCATGTACCTCAAGGCTGTTTAACAATACACCAGCAGAGTCATGTTGGGAGAATAGAAACCAAAAGTTGTAGAGGCAAAAAAAAGGAAAACAAATCTGAACTAAAGGGGAGGGTGTCGATCAGCTGAGGCAGACTATATAAACAGTGCAAACAGTGCAAACATCTGCTCGAACACATTGGTTGTTTCTCCCTCAACTCGGACTCTCCACAAGAAAAATTCACAAGGTAAGAATCTGTCTGTCTGCGCTGTGATGAAACACTTTGTGGTAGGTGGACTTTCTTTTGAAGTAGACTTATTATATTAATATGAATAAATTATGTTTCAGGTCTCCTCCATGATGGATTTAACCATTGTTATGCTGGACGGGACGTCCCACAACATGAGTGTGGACCCCCAGGACACAGTGGGCTCTCTGAAAACGCGGATCCAGCAGAAACTAGGAGTCGCCTACGAGACCCAGAAGCTGGTCTTCACAAACGGCGCCAGCGTCACCCTCAACGACGACTCGAAGCTCATCAGCCACTACGGCTTGGGCCCCGGGGCCCGGGTGTCCCTGCTGGTGACCCAGCCTGAGACCCTCCAGGTGTTCCTCAAAAACGAAAAGGGGAAGTTGACCACCTACGACATCGAACCCAGCGAGACCGTGGGCAACTTCAAGAGACGGGTGAAGGCCAGAGAGGGCGTCCCCGAGGACCAGCAGATTCTCATCCACCAGGGCAGAGAGATGTCGCAGGATCAGAGCAAGCTGTCGGACTACGGCGTCCAGGCGATGAGCACAATCGACCTGTGTTTGCGCCTGAGAGGAGGTTGAGCACATTTGTGGTTCATATATTTTCAGTTGATTTCCTGAACATTCCTACGTTGGATTTAAATGAAACATCTAACTTAAAATGTCTTTTCTATTTATTTGTATTTTCTTTTGAAAAATGCAATGTCTTCCTCAATGTAAACTGCTGTATTCTGTAACATATCAGAAAAGTTGTTTAGGCTTTATTTGTTATTTGGCAGTTCAAATATATTATACACACAGCTGTATGATTACTGGGCGCGGTTAAAAACTAATAAATATGAATTTCAAATGTCAAAACTGCATGTCTCCTCACGTTTCATATAAGACTATCATTTTATATCCTTGCAAAATTAATAAATGTTGAAATAAGTAAAGAAATACAAATATATTGAAATAAATAGAGATGTAGTGGCCATTTGTCGTTGGGACCAATAAAACACTACATCAACGGGCCACATTGATCTGGATGAACACAGCAAGGTCGTCCAGGCAATCTGTTCCTTTTGTTTCACATGTTGTTTCAAAGAAAGCAACAAACACACACATTTGGCTTGTGGCTGCTCACCCTGTGTTAATATCTGCACTGGCTTGCTGGTGTTTGTGACCACTGCGCGTCGGGCCTAACAACACCCTCCCACAAATATATTTATACTACCATCCTTACTGTATAATATATCTCACCTTTAGTTCATAAATATAAATACTGCTGTCTGCACTTATATCCGTCTTGCAAAGAGGGAGGAGAGGGCCACCATGCTGAAACACTCAGCTATGAAGGTTATTTTTGGTCTTAACTTCAAACCTTTGCATTAATTTAGGTTTGTTATTTTTCAGTTTCATTTCACTGTTTTGACAGTATTCATAAGTCCTGTTTTAGTTTCAGTCTTAATTTATTAAAAGGTTTAGTTAGCAGGATGATTTACTGTAATGGGGATTTACATTATGATCTCAAGTGTGTCCTATTTTCCTTCTAGTATTGCTTAATTTTAATGAAAAACTAAATTGTTAATTCATTCCTACTGTCATTACTGTTTCTGTTTTGTTTTCCAGACTCAATGTGATAAAACAGATAATGACGTGTGGGGCAAGTATCAGGTGTGACCTGTAAACCTCGTCATGTACCTCAAAGCCGTTTCGTGACCAAAACAATACACCAGCAGAGTCATGTTGGGAGAATAGAAACCGAAAGTTAAAGAGGCAAGAAAAAGGAAAACGAATCTTAACTAAAGGGGAGGGTGTCGATCAGCTGAGGCAGACTATATAAACAGTGCAGGCATCTGCTTGAGCACATTGGTTGTTTTTCCCTCAACTCGGACTGCAGCTCTCCACAGGAATCTGATAAAGTTATTACAAGGTAAGAATCTGTCTGTCTGCGCTGTGATGAAACACTTTGTGGTAGGTGGACTTTCTTTTGAAGTAGACTTATTATATTAATATGAATAAATGATGTTTCAGGTCTCCTCCATGATGGATTTAACCATTGTTATGCTGGACGGGACGTCCCACAACATGAGTGTGGACCCCCAGGACACGGTGGGCTCTCTGAAAACGCGGATCCAGCAGAAACTGGAAGTCTTGGGCTTGGGCCCCGGGGCCCGGGTGTCCCTGCTGGTGACCCAGCCTGAGACCCTCCAGGTGTTCCTCAAAAACGAAAAGGGGAAGTTGACCACCTACGACATCGAACCCAGCGAGACCGTGGGCAACTTCAAGAGACGGGTGAAGGCCAGAGAGGGCGTCCCCGAGGACCAGCAGAGGCTCATCCACCAGGGCAGAGAGATGTCGCAGGATCAGAGCAAGCTGTCGGACTACGGCGTCCAGGCGATGAGCACAATCGACCTGTGTTTGCGCCTGAGAGGAGGTTGAGCACATTTGTGGTTCATATATTTTCAGTTGATTTCCTGAATATTCCTACGTTGGATTTAAATGAAACAACTAACTTGAAATGTCTTTTCTTTTTTATTTATTTGAATTACATTCCTCAATGTAGGCTGCTGTATTCTGTAAAATCTTAGGCAGTTGTTTAGGCTTAATTCGTTATCTGGCAGTTTAATTATACTACACACACACGCATTACAGTTTTATGATTACTCAACAGTTAAGAACTAATAAAAGTGACTTTCAAATGTCAAATTGCACGTCTCCTGCCTATCATTTCCGGTTCAGGGGTGGAGCTGAACTCTGTACATAACAAAACCAGAAGGAACAGGAAAGGCACACATGTTTTTTAAATGCACATTATTTCAGTTATTAAGACACTTTCACGCATATTTAAATGTTTAAATTCGGTCTCATGAGAATGTGTCACGGCTCTGTAAAAAATAAATGTATTAAGCTATGTAATTACAAAAATACTTACATATCCAATATAATAATTTCATGGTAACTATATTTAAATAATTCTACTGCATTTGAGAATTATAGTCCATTACATAAACAGTAGTAGAGTAATTGGCCAAATGCTGAAGCCACAGTGAAGACAGTAGTTTTCTCCAGATTCATTTTCAGTGAAGAGATCTAGGGGAGGTTCACTTCCTCACTGACGCAAGGTAGGCGTACCAAAACAAGGCCACCACGTTGGCAAACAGCACTCTGAACTGCAAGCAAAAAGAGGCAGGAAGAGATGGCGTTAATCATTAAGTAGCGCTGCTACGTGACTCCTCATTCGCTCAATGACAGGGTGCCAGAGAAACGTACCTGAACAGGCACAAAGTTGATGTTGATGAACTGGAAGGGAGTCCACACCTTCCAGTTCATCTTTAGAGCAGTGAGGTAACTTCCTCTCATCTTCTTTTCAAAGTCTTTCCACCCTTTAGCCTGAATACAGATTGAGATGATTATATATGTAGAATTAATCTTTTATGTAATGTCCCTTGCAATCACCCCAACTTATTCCCAGTGTATTATCAAATGGTTGGAGTTCAACTGAGGGGTGGAGGATGGAGTTTCTTAGATGACCTACCTCCAGGATGTTCATAACAAAGTAGAAAATGAGCAGAAAGCCCGGGGCGAAAACCAGCCGATCCAGCAGCAGACGCTTTACTATGCACAGGGGGTCTGTGCTGGGCAGCCACACCTCCATCAGCTGGTAAAAGTAGTGGCTCACCGGTCCTGTAATGACCAGTCTGAAATAGACAGCAAGTAATAGTGTAACTACAAAATATAAGTTCCCACATTGAAGTGTTCATTTGTCTACATGAACGATGGCTAAATGGCAACCCTGTATTTATTCTCACCCATAAATGGCGTAGCGCGCAGCTCCGGCTGAATCGATCTGATTGACCAGAGCTCCATTGTTGGCCTTTTTTCTGGCCTCCAATATCTGAGACAGGAGATTCCCTAAAGCGGAGAGGATGCCACTGAAAGTATCAAAGACACACGACAAACACAACAATCAACATGCATCGGGTACATTGACAGTAAGGTGCTCCAATCGAATCAAATATGTGTCAAAAGCTTGTTAGGGGAGGTTTTATGGGCTTGATGCTGATTGGCTGGCACAGAGCTGCAGCCTGTGGTCAAGACAAATAAAGTGGCCTATTCAAGAATAGAGAAAAAACTGATAACAAATGGGTTACCGTGTATAAAACAGTACGTAATAAACTGCACGTTGTCTTGGTCAGTGAATCAGTAAATTAGAACATTTATGACGGTCAAAGGGAAGAAATCAAACAAAAAAAAGCACCAGTCTGCACAACAACTGACCGCTTGCAGTCAGTGAACAAGCGGAGCTACAGACCTCGTCACAGACTTAGTAAGGATGGGGTATTTCTTCAGAAGTAACCAGATATTGTTGTAGTAAACGGATCTGAATGGACGCATTCCGCAGTGGCAGGCTTTGCGCAGGCATCATCAGTTGTTTCACTGCACAAACATTACAACCACAAGACTAGCGGAACTGACTGCGGCGAAGTTGCTTTTAGAAAGAGGGGCGGTCTCTTCCTGTCATCGGCATCGCGTCACTGACGAAGCCACGCCTCTGCGTCTACGTCACAAACAGCCGGCAGGGATCGTCAGTTGAACACTATTATTGTTTTTACACTGAAGACCTGCAAGAGTGAGTACATCTGAGAAAGTATGTTAAACCAGACATGTTTACAGGAGTTTCACCGGAGTATGGAGACTTGCATTAATAATTACTTCACAGTAATTAATGAGCAACAATAAAGTAATATTTATACTGTATATAATATGGCACTATACTAAATGGCACCACTTTTGATCCTGTATGTTACCAGGGCTTTCACTTGAAAAAAATAAAAATAAAAAATGTCATTGCAAATTGACCTCTTGTTAACATTGTTTCACAGGAACTATTTGGTAGCCTCAAATTCACACAAAATGACAAAGTGCACCTGCAGTTTGAACCTGGACAGCAACAGCGCTATCTGCTCTATGAGCGACGACGAGGGTTAGATTAGGATGCAGAGTATATTTTAAGACATTAATGTAAAAACAACTTTTGGAACCGCTTTATTAGAACCATTTTAGAATTTAAAAAAATATATATATTTACAATGTTAAACAGTTTGAAATAAAGGCATTTAAGAAATATTCAGTGTATAGCACAAAACATAGCAGCTTAACCTACCAATAGGAACTCTGCAATAAAGACATCTTTGCACATAGGAAACTGTAAAAGCTTATGGGTGTGTTTTGGTCTGTAGGTCACCAACAAACATGAATCAAATCTTAAAGTTCCTTCCAGTCTACTGGAGACTTTCTGGATTTCTTTAGCAGCTCGTTGGCCTTTGAGAAATGCTTGCATCCAAAAAATCCCCTATGACAAGACAAGGGAGAAGGATGCACAGGTCTGCAGGATGTGGTGGCGCTTCTACAAAAAGAGAACACAGAAACTCAGATGCATGAAGGTGTAAAAGCTTAAAGGTTTAAAACAACAAAGCACACCCACCCTGTCAATAGCAGCTCCTTTCTTCTGCGCATATGCCCCCCAAAGCATGAAGACCAGGCCTTGCAGGTTGTTGCTGAGCCACTGCACCACAGCGTCCGTGAACGTCTCCCAGCCTTTGTCTTTGTGCGAGTTGGCCTGATGCGCTCGGACAGTCAACACAGCGTTGAGCAGCAACACACCTGTTGGGCGAAAGGGTCACCTGTGACCTTTGTTGATGTGCAAACAAATCAACTTTCCTTCTGTTAAAATACCTTGTTTGGACCATCCAGTCAGATCTCCATGTCCAGGGTGCTGGAAGCCGTCAATGTCCGACACCAGTTCTTTGTACATGTTCTCCAGGCTAGTTTGAAAAGCATCATGGGTGTGGTGAATATTTCAAAAGTTTAATGAGCTCACAGGAAGAGGTGTTGAAAAGGTCTTAACCTGGGCGGAGGACGCACTGGTCTTTTGACGCTAAAGCACAACCCATGGGCTTGGTTAGGACCATGATATGGATCCTGGCCAAGAATCACCACTTTCACCTGGAATCACAGTAATTTGACAAATCTTTGCATCTCAAAGTACGACCAAATTTGGGGGCACCACACCTAAATTAGCAGGGGAAGGGAGGGATATACAGTATGTACACACATGCACATAGGAGGCTCTAAAAAAGGGTTGTCAACATACATCACAAAAGCTGAAGCAGGACACAATTTAATAGTGACCATGATAGGCAAAACCAAAAGCTATCACATCCAGTAAAGTCTCAAAATACAAGACAAGCTTTCTTCTTCCGTTGCAAAGCTTGTGAAGTAATAAAAATGTGTAGATCATTTTGATTTGTTATTTCAACATAAAATGTAGCAGGTCCCTGAACGTGCCACTGCAGGTAAACTCACCTCTCGGATGTCACACGTCTGAGTCCAGGTGAAGACATTTTCGGCAGGAGGGTAAACAGTGAAGCGTCTCCTCTCCTCGGAAACTAAATCCATCAACTGTGCAGAGACATGAAGCCATTGAAGAACTGTTCATAGCCACAGAGACAGCGTGATTACTTGCTCTCTCACTTGTTTGAAGTAGGGTTTCCCAAATTCCTGCGACAGCGCCTCTCTCCAGCTGTGTCCGAACCCCGCAGGCGTTTGAGCAGAAGCGAGTTTCTCCAGCGCGGCTTTCTTGTTGCGGGCCATCTTGTCGAGCTGCTCCCGGGAAAGAGGAGCAGGAGGCGGGCCGGACGGCTGCGACTCCCCCGCGCAGGACTTCAGCTTTTTCTGCGGAATTGAAACGTCAAAGTCAAAGTACACAGCTGGTGACAAGCGCGCAGCTGGAGTCGAAACCGGCTTTAGAAAACGTCGACAGCGCCGTATGAGCATTGTGGTTCTGCGGTAATTGGCGTGTTTCCTGCACTTTCGGTAACGACCGAGACAGAACACGCTCAGGCGCAGAGTGCTCGTGAACGCAGCTTGGATTACGCACAACGCGTGTTAATAAAACGGACCGGCGACTCCCGTAAGTGGCGTTTCATCACTAACGACCGTCAATGACGTTAGCGGTTTGTAACAATACGGGCTAGACGTGCGCGTTGCGTTAACTGTAGCTGGGCAGGGACGCTCACCGGGTCTTCGGCATCCTCCTCCTCCACGACTTCATTTAATTCCTTAGAAATTCTTTTCTTCGAAAGAGGCGAGAAAAACGAGTTGATAGTTTTTTGTCCGATCATTTTGTTGAAAAACACGCAGGCTGAAAGCTGCTGTAATCTAATTACTTTGAGGTATACAGGTACTATGAGCTAATAAGGCTCGCGGCCAGCGGACCCCCAGAAAACTCTCACCGCAGCCGAAGTATTCGCGCCAAAATAAATGACGATATGCTAATGAGCTACGCGCCGTTCAAGAGCAGCTGCTGCCGACCTGAGGTCTGCTGATTATTCAACCTTACTAAATATAAGGCTCTGTTTGTATATCTATTAAATGGCTTTGGAAATATAGATTTAATATATGGATTTAATGTCAATATAATTACGTGTTCTAAGGGAAACTTTATGGGCAAAGCGTTTTAGAAATCAAGTAAATAGTTTACTTTTAATAAAACAAATTCAATATTGTCAGTTGCAGCCTTTTTATTTATAGTTTAACACAGTGCACGGATAATAACAATCCAGCCCACTCACTGCAGATATTCCTTCTTTTGTTTTGTTTTTTGCATCATCCTGGTCTTTAAAAATACCAAAATTGAGATCCCAGGACCACCACAAGAGACAGGCTACTGCAATGGAAAGGTTTCTGAAAAGACCTTCTTGCAATAATAATACAAGATGTCCACAGAAGAGAATCAAACTGCAGAGCGACGAGAGGATGAAGCCCGGCGAGGTCGATGAGGAAGATGAGTTCTCTCATCCTGTCCCCTGGCAGAAAATAGAGTCGGAGGGGCTAGACTGTGACTATGCTCTGCTGCTCTCCAAAGACGAAGCAGACCACGTGTTTAAACAGCTGGAGGTGGAGGTGGTGTATTCAACAGGTACAAACTCAAAATTATTTTCTGCAAAGGTTCGGACCCGACTGGTGGCTGTTTAATTGTTGCAGGGGAAGACGCAAAGGTGCAGGTTTATGGAAAGGTGCACAGCATACCAAGAAAGCAGGCCACGTACGGCGATGCAGGTCTAACCTACACTTACTCTGGAGTGACGCGTTTAGCCTGTCCGTGGACTCCAACCTTGGAATACATCAGGGATGTCGTCACGAAAACAACCGGACAAACATTTAACTTTGTCTTGGTTAACAGGTGAGAAATTCCCAAATGCAAGTTTTCACATCAGGGTTTCATGTGCGTCTCCTCGATGAAAGTGATCTCCTCTTCCCCCAGGTACAAAGATGGGCAGGATCACATGGGTGAGCATCGTGATGATGAGAAGGAGCTGGACCCCCTCTGTCCCATCGCCTCCGTCTCTCTCGGAGCAGCACGAGACTTCATCTTTCGGCACAGAGACGCTCGGGGAAAACGCAGCCACCGAGAGATCAAACCCGTGAAGCTGGAGCTCGCTCACGGAAGCTTGCTCCTCATGAACTCACCGACCAACACCTTCTGGTACCACAGCCTCCCGGTACGCAAAAAGATCTCCCTGCCTCGCATCAACCTCACCTTCAGACGCATCCTACTGGATAGAAAGAAGTGAGCGAGCGTACGTTATCGCACAGCAAGAAACCTTCTGACTGTGGGAACCAAACTCTTAGTGAACAGGAGGACAAACCCACTGCAGTAGATGAGCACATTGATGAAAATCACAAATTTAAAATGTATGTTTATGTACCAGCTGAAATGACAACACAAGGTGAAATTGGTATGTAATGTCTACTGTGGGGAATAAGATAGGGAATAAGAATAAAGAACATTTTATAATGAATAAGTTGTTATAAAATTACGTTTCGACCACTTCAGCTCCTTTCATCACGTTGAGATGTGCGTTTTCCCCCAAGAAAGAATCAATAATCTCAACAATTCTTGAAAAATTCCTTTTACACAATTTAGACTGACATTGTTTACTCAAATGTAAAAGTAACTGCTAACCTAGTAGTCCTTGATTGTAAATTTCAAACCAAAATATTATTTCTGTCAGCTTCAGGCTCTGGCACCAAGAAGCATTTACCCATTGCCATTGGTCCAAAGTTAAAATATTTATTTACAGAGATTGTTTGGGTGAAGGACATGAGTTGGATCTTAAGCAAGTCTGTTATCACATAATCTCCATCATCTCAAAAGGTACCAAATAAATACTCATTCTACAATTTATTGGATTTTTTAATATCTGAAAACAAGTCATCTTATTGCAAAACAATACACACAATCTCACTGGGATGTACATCAGTGCAAATAGCAAACATGAATGAGTTTTGCACCAGGCCGCTTCTAAATTTGACTGATTTGGTTTGGTTGGAGGGACGGCAGATTTAAAATCATTCAAAAATACCTAAAACTGAAGTCACACGGTGGCTTTATTAACGGAGTGCTGATCATTAGTAACAATCTGTTGGTCTGTTAGACATCGACACCATTCCACATGGCTCTGACGAATCATATCAGTTCTCGCACACATGGCTTTAAGTTACAAATCGTGATCATTAAATACAACATGGCACTTTAACCTCTACTCAGATATACTGGCAATAACTGAAATGATTAGGCAAATTTCATTAGACAAAAGAGAAACGGAGGGAGGGTGAAATTCTAGCGATTTAATATGTAACAGCTGCCAAGATTTCTTCATCAGCTTCTTTTGTATACGTCTGTAATGTACAGGCAGGGGACAAAACAACAGCAATACCTTAAAGCATATTGCCTTTCAATTTACACCAACATCTACAGTATCATGAAAGTTCCAGAGAGTTGAGTAAACTGATTAAGATTCACACATGAACAACGCATTGTAGGGGTAGAGAGACACCATGTTGTTACGTTATTTCGTCCCATAAAGCCAAATCGTTACACTTGCCAAAGAAGAGTAGTTTATAAAAGACTAAAAATCCTGCATGTCCAAAATCTTTGGGATTGACTCTTCTGCACGCAGGCAAATTGGATTAATGAACTTAACCCAAACTCTAGGAACGTTTCCTCTCCGGTCTCACTGTCACAGAGTCATGATGCAACTGTCGGTAACCGCGTCGTCACCGGCGCATCCAGCCTCAACACTTTGACCGGAGAGGCAGAAGTCAGTCGGGCCGCGACTTCAAGGTTATTCCTCCGAGCGCGCCGCCGGGCTGCGTCTTCGGACCCTCTCGTAGAAGAGCATGTAGGCGTTGGAAGAGAGCACCTCATGCTGGCTGGCTTTTCGCACAGAGTCGTCTGAGACCCAGAGCCACTGGGAGCCGGCGGGTGGCGCAGTGCGAGACGACGAAGGGGCGCGGCGGTAGGTGACAAAGTGTCCCGAGTGCATGTCGCCGTGGTGAACCAGCACAGCCGTGAGCTGGAACAGGTACTCTGTAGAACTGGAAGGACGGACGCTGCTTTTAGATGACGTATAAGAAAGGGAACAAAAACAACTTTCCATTTTATAACCACCAAAAACTGAAAAGCTGGATCTACAGGAGTTCCAGGTATTGCTGCATGTTGACAGTTTACCTGTAGTCGTATGCGAGGCCGAGCAGCGGGTTCCCACCAGGAGACTGAAGGAATACGGACGAACAGGTTCCGTTGGAAAAAGGTTTGTTGTTGTTGTTGTTGTTTAGATGCTTTGCTTCTGGAAAACCAAATGAAGCAAAAAGTAAGATTACATGAAACAAACTTAACGCGACCAGGAATGATAACCCAGAGTTCACGAGACAAACCGGTGCCGTTGGTGGGGGGCTTTTCCGTGGCGTCGTCTGCGCTTTCCGCATTTCTTGAGTTCAGAGCGCATTTGATTCTCTGACTCCTGCGTGTGGAAGCATTGTGTTTGTATCGGTCCATCGACAAATGCTCCGTGAACTGCACGTGCTCCTGTCTTTTGATGGGCGATCCTTCACTAGACCACGTCAGTCTTTGTAAATGGATACAGAGGCACTGAGGGAGCTGGAAGGAGGAGGGAAATATTATACAGGGAAAGAAAGATGTGTGATCAAGTAATAAGGAGAAGTTCTAATGTACCTAAATTGTTACTGTAACGTTTCTCTACCTGAATTAGACACAAACAAGCTTTTGGAGAGTGATTATTGACTCTTACCTTTCCGAGTTTTAGCTGTTTAATGAATGTTGTCCTCTGGCTTTGCAAAACTTGGCCGTTTAATGTGTTCCCTTGTTGAAGCTGAGGTGAAATGATCCCAAACAGAAATGAATCAGCCAAATATAATCTTTGTACTAAAACATGAAAGTCTTTCTGGTGTAAAACATAGGAAATTATATGTATGTGAATGTAACACGGTGATAGTTTCATCACGAGGGTTTCCTGTCCATTCGTCTCTGTGACTTACATATTTAATAAAAAATGATTACCAGAAGTTGTCAACACAGATACTGCAGTGAAGGTACCTTGGTGCAGTTTCCACATTCTACTTCTTTGATGGTTTCAGAGGAGATGAAATGCTGAAGACACTGATCTAGAGAGATGGGTCTACCCTGAGGAAAATATATATAGATTTTTCATTAAATAAGTGATAGTATAATACATTTAACCTTTTTACATGTTCCTGATCTTTTTGCTTACCCACTGAGGCAAAGGGATGGAGAGGGAGAGGCTCTCAAACGAGTCATACCGCACTGGACTCTAAACAAAAGCAAAGCAGAGGTAGAAATCTAAAAACACACAACGTAGCTCTGCTAATCCCATTTCTTAAAAAAAAAAGAAGATAAACCCTGACTTTTTGTTCACAGCGCTTGCATGACATGTTGCTTGTTAAACGCCCATGGAAAGGATGCTGAGACTTCCACGGACTCGGTATAGAATGAAGAGGGGCTGCGAAAGGAAAAATGAAAACGGATGAAATACAATCCTTTGTGTTTTTATAACTGTAGGCTTCAAAGTCTTTCTAGTTTCTTTTCCTTACCTCGACTTCTGCAGGTAATAGTTTTCTCAACTGGATCAGGGACATTCTGCTATAAAAATAAAAATAAACCAAATGCATTATAACCGATTACAGAAGTACAGAAACAGATGTCATTTTTCAACACTTCTACTAAATGCAGAAGTATCTGCTTGTGGTTTAAGAAACAATGCAACTGGGGAGTCAATAACTTGCCTCAAGCGTTTGCATGTCAAACAAGTGAGCGACTTTGGGTTGACGATCCCGCTCCTCTTCCAGAGAAGATGTAAGGACATGAAAAAGTTCATGCGCATCCTGAGAGTGGACAAATTGACACATTCAGACAACTCTTCAGACATTAATAGTCTGTCTTTGTGTGTAGTAATAAATAGAACGGACCACTCAACCGTATTATGGACCAACCTGCTCTTCAAATGAACTGATGTGCCAGCGGTAAAGTCTGAGAACATCCAGGAGGCACCCGGCATCAAGAACATCGTCTTCCCCGGGCTGATCCCTGGACAGAGCTAACGGTGCAGAAAACATCCACGTCACATGACGGCAACCGAACACCGTGCCCACTGCGCTGTGGAGACGCATCACGGTTGTATATACCATTGAGAAGCTGAAGCAGTGTCGTGGACAGCCGGTTGTCCTTGCACGACTGGATCACAGGGGAAGCTGAAAAGATCTCCAGCCACCTAACGAACGACGGACAAGCTGCCAAACCCTGAAGCAAGGAGTTCAGGAAGCAGGTGTTGCCTAAATTCAACAGACCAGGAACCATGCCTGAAAGAAGAGACGAGTCCTTGTGAGTGACTGCTCCACCACCGAGGCCCTACATACACTCTGTGGATCACACGGTCACGCAGATCCTCACCTCGCTTTTTCTTCTTCCTCTCTGTGATGGGGCCCCACAAAACGTACACTCCAGCTGCAACCGCAGCAGCTATCCCACCCAGGACACCCCAGTGTTTCATCATCTTGTTCCTGAAAAGACAAGTGTACGAGCGGTGTTAGAGCAACGCTGTGGTCGTTAAAGCGTTGAGCTTCAATAACATTTCGTTCGTTTGTGGTGCATTTTCTTATACGAATTGTATCCTACCTTCATCAACAAGCGAAGTAATGAGAATTGTTAAGGGTATGTGGGCTTAACATTACATTGTATTATTCTGCCCATCATGATTTAATATTCTCTCCCATTAAGACACAGGCAAAACAAAACGTGACTCAAACGAAATCCCATAATAATGTGACCCATCAATCTTTGGGCCGTTTGACTCTGGTAAAACCAAACATGACGCTACTTCAGATCCAGCAAAACCTCCCCTGACTTACCGTTAGCCCAAGTGTCACATGACTTAAACTTGACGTGTTATATGTTTAGTTGGTTACGTTATTGTGCAGGCACATGATCTAACGCTAGTAAGTAGCAATTAATACCTTCCACCACCCGTTTATTAACGAGTAACGTTAACGCCACCTAACCGTATCGCATGTATTGAACGAGCTAGCTTTAGCATTACGGCTAACTTACCGACCACTAGAGTGCCCTCGGCGTACTGTGTCGCCTCATTTGACAAATAGCCAAGCTATTATCTTTAAATGCAGGGAACATTTCCGAATGCGCTATCGGCTGCAGGTTTTAAAGTTCAACCGGAGAACCTCGGTGTCAGTTTGACGTCCTGTCTGCGCATGTTACACTTTGGGTCCAACAAACGGCGGCGTCATGACCCACTTGTCCCCTGACCCCGTGCACTATAAATAACCCCGAGTTGTCCTTTGCCAATGGAGAGGTTTTACCTGACTATGTGTCCAGTGCCAAGGAACTCCCTGACAAGCTTATCGGAGCTCTCTGGTCTGCACCACAACATCCTGCTTTCATTGCGGAACTCCCGTCTTAGCCTGGCTTGTTGCAGCACGGACCAGATAAACAGCGCACCGAGGGGTCACCGTTTCATTCCAAGCACCAAAATGTTTGTTGCGTATATTTTTGAAGTCCAGTCCTTCTGAATCACTCCCGGCGACAGTCTTGTCAAGCCCATACGAGACAAAGTTTCACTGAGAATCAACGTAATTGTTTTAAAAAAAAACATCTATCTACAACAGCTATCAAAAACACGTGCCAAGATGATATTCTGATTCCAATACACAATACCAAACCCACTGTAGATTCTGAGTCACATTTGCTTTGCTACCATCAGAATTAACCATTATACATGTTGTTTTAGTTTATTATTTATCGTCCAGCCTATTTTTATTTTTTATTTTTAGCTAACATTATACGTCTCATCTTCCTCATGATTATTTTTCTTTGTTTAGCCTATATTTGTATAACACGGCTTTCGGTTTCATTAGGTCCATGTGGGTGTTGACTGGTCATGTGGAGGACCATTGTAATGATACATTGTCCCATCCCCTGTCCCTCTGCTGGTTTCCGTGCTGTGGTCATAAGCTGTGACTCCCATTGGCTGCCGGAGCAGGTAGCTCTCCTCGGTGCTGAAATCGCTCCTCGTCGTGATAATGTAAACGGCGATGAGACAAAACGGAGCGCCTGCCAGCAAACACAAAAATGGACGATGATCTGTTCCAACTGAGACAGCTGCCGTGAGTAAACTTACAATCTGCATATTTTACGCCTTTTGTTGTTGTTGTTGTTGTATTCATTCAGTTGACGGCCGCGGGAAGCGTGTTCGACCGACGCGTCCTCTGACAGCCTCGCATTGTGCAGCCTCCATCGGGTTAGCTCTCTGGACCACAAATAGCGTGACATTCCTAAAAAGCCTCAGTCATTCAATAACAACATCTATCCGTGAAATACCTGGGAATGACACATTTGGTGATGCAGTTGGTTTAGTAAAAAATGTTGCATTTTATTTTGGGTTTATTTATTTATGGATTTGAAGCAGCTTTCCAATGATTTCAGAGCTGTTTTGGTTTTCCATCTTATATCTTGTATCTGTGTTTGCTGTCTTTATTTCAACCTTGGCTGCACATGTCCAGCGTATGCTCCGTCATGAGCGACATTTCTCAAAGACATACAGTGGAATAATATAGCCACGTCTTCTTACAATAATTGCATACAAAATTATGGTAAACACATTTTCTAAATCAAACTGCCGGCAAAAGAAAATATGCATGGGACATACTGTATTTTCAAAAGTTTTTCCCTTTTCTTTTTTACATTTTGCTAGATATGTTCACAAATAGACATTTCTGGACATCTCGCAGATTCATCTGCATCACTGGTGCTTCCCATTGCAAGTCTATGTTATGTAATTGCAGTGATTAAGACTTCACCAACCGTAGAGTTCTCCTATAGTGTTTCAGTCTTGATGAACCATTAATTATCTGCATGTGGGAGAAGATTATACCTTCCATCTGTAGATAACATCACTGGGTATTTAGGCTTTATAAGCTTGCCAAGCAGTTAAGTGCAGTTTGCAGAGCCGTCAGTTGCCCGTAGGAGGATGTTACCACTCATTCATAAATTCACAGGCGGAAAAAGGTCACCTAGGCAACAGCCTTCAAATCTGATATTTGAACTCAGTTGTGCCCTAGAACAATAACTCCCCGATCAGATCTAATGTGGAGGAATAATCCTCACGGGCTTTTGACACACTTATTCTAAATTGTTTTTTTTTGTAGTATTGTACGATTCCGTCGCACGGGGGAGAGCACACGCTCCGAGGACGATGGTGAGAATAGAGAGCAGGCGGTCAGGATGGCGGAACAGACTGAACTGGAGTCTGTGGCACTTACAGACGGAGCTCCAGTTCCTCGGGAGTTTGCCAATCCAACTGATGGTACAGTATGACACAGCTTTATTTTACTCACCTTGTCACCCCTCTCCTTCATGATGAACTCCTCCGATATGTGCTGCTTTAAGCTTTTGCACTTACTTTAGACGCATCATCAGGGGCACATGAAAGTGCTGGGAAACGAGACCTTGTTGAATCACGTAAGCCGTTACACAGGTCTTACTTCAGTAAAATACTTCACTTAATTACAACACTCGGTGTAGTTGCTTTGCACTATTCAGAGAAGGTTTTGCCTCTACTGATTTATCGAATTGCCCTTTAACTTCTCATCCCCTCAGACACGTTCATGGTAGAAGATGCCGTAGAGGCCATCGGCTTTGGGACATTTCAGTGGAAACTCTCCATCCTCACTGGTCTGTCCTGGGTGAGAACTCTTGTTTGTTGGAAATACACTTTTTTCAGAGAGTGATGTATGAGTGTGCATCCTATAGAATGTGTCTCTGAGTTGTTGTCTGTGTGCTCAGATGGCTGATGCTATGGAGATGATGATCCTCAGCATCTTAGCCCCACAGCTTCACTGTGAATGGAGGCTTCCCAGACTTCAGGTGGCATTGCTTACATCGGTAATGGCTCTCTAATATTTCTAAATTGTTCGCACTTACAAGGCTGTATGACTGTCCAGCTTAGGGATTTCTCATATTGAGCAGTGACAACCACGTGGAAAATAATAAGGTGTGTAATGTTGTGTGAGTTGCAATATTTTTATTTGAATGAGCATCAAAAGCACAGGTAAGTAAAGCGAGTATGATATAAAACAATAAGTAAACAAAGGAGCTACGGAATAGTTTTGCTAAAGCCACTGCATAGAGACGCCTTAAATGACAACATATTCAATTGAGATGTAATTCGGGGCTCACACGGTGAAAGATGTATAAAAAGGATGTGCATAATATCAGCTATGTCCTGTGAAACTATTGTCACGTATATATTTAAACTGCTGCATCATATTAACATGTTTCTTTTCACTGGTGCAGGCAGTGTTTATTGGGATGATGATAAGCTCTTCTCTTTGGGGAAACATATCGGACAAATACGGCAGAAAGACGGTACGTTTAAATAAAGTGTGATGATTTGTTTTTGTATTTGACCCATTGTATCTAGTTTAGAGACATTGCAAGATCAACATTTCTGAATGAGGGGCCTTATCAGCGTGTCATGTTTTGATTGCATGCATCCACAGGGTCTCAAGATGAGTGTGCTGTGGACGATGTTCTACGGGGTTTTGAGTGCATTTGCACCTGTTTATGGCTGGATCCTCGTCCTCCGTGCGCTGGTGGGCTTCGGCATTGGAGGAGCCCCACAGTCGTGAGTATTCCTCATTCATCTCTCTAAAAAAAACGAGGTGTTAATAATTAATGATGTGAGTCAGGATTAAGTGTGAAATGTCCCCCCTCCCTCTTACAAGGGTGACACTGTATGCTGAGTTTCTGCCTATGAGGTCCAGAGCTACGTGCATCTTGCTGATTGAGGTATGGTCTTCCCTTATGTATCATCCACATACAGTGTTGACTGTGAAATGCTCTTGCAGGATTTTGATTTTGACTTTGCCTTTTAGATATTTTGGGCACTGGGCACGGTGTTTGAAGTCCTCTTAGCCATCCTGGTGATGCCCACTCTCGGCTGGCGTTGGCTGCTCGGCCTCTCCACCATTCCTCTCCTCATCTTCTCCCTCCTGTGTTGGGTGACTATGATGTTGTTGTTTTGAGACGCAATATGTCAGCAGAACAAATGACAGCCTAATGAATTGACACGCCTGCTCTTTGGTGGGGCGGGTTTAGTGGCTGCCAGAGAGTGCTCGATACGACGTGCTGACAGGGAACCAGGAAAAAGCTCTGGCCACACTGAAGCGCATCGCTACAGAGAACGGAGCGCCCATGCCACTGGGAAAACTGGTAGCTGACAGACAGGTGAAAGAGACCTTCTGCACAACAGGAACATTTCTGAATGGTAATAATGTGTGCTCCCTATTATGTGTTGTTTTTTTGTCTGTTCTTTTAATTAGGAGGAACGAGGAAAGATTCAAGACTTATTTTCTTCCCATTTTCGCTGGACCACAGTTCTGCTGTGGTTTATTTGGTAATTATTACAAATATCATTGGAGCAAATGATAATGCCACCCATTGACATCCCGAGTTCTTTCCCACAGGTTTCTTTTTTTTTTTTTTAAATCAAGGGAACCGCTATTAATGAATCCTTTTCCCTCCTCAGGTTTGCAAATGCCTTCTCTTATTATGGGCTCGTGCTGCTCACTACTGAGCTTTTTCAGGAGGGAGGTGCATGTGGAAGTGAGTCACAGCTCAAACACCGACAGATGACTTTGCACATTCAAGGACACGCACAGATACACAGATATTCTTATTTGCTACACTGTTAAGAGAGCATTTGTCGTTCAGTTACATGTGTCAAACCAGGAGAGACATGGCTGGAGTTGCAAACATGTTAGATGACCTTGCACAGGTGTACCAGATAATGTTAACAACGGCGCCTACTGAAACTTGTGAAGAAACAGGGCCAATATCATTAGTCACAGCAGTGCTCTTTCTACTGTGCCATGTCTAAATATCTGCCATAAAAATATCCAAACATTTCTACAGTATGTTCTGCGCTGGGTGTGTAAAATCCCGTTTTCTGTTGCTTTATATCTCCCTCTAGTGTCCAAAGGTAACAAGAAAGATCTTCAATGTAACTTGGAGTGTAAATATTTAAACTCGGACGACTACAAAGACCTCTTGTGGACCACCTTATCGGAATTCCCAGGTATACATAAGTTCATTCTCTGTGTCTTCTATTATTTTTTTCTACTATTGTAGTTAATTTTACTGGTATGTTGTTCCACTGTAACCGTAAACATCCTAATAATAACGTTAAGAGAATGTTCTAACGGAGGACACTTTGGCAAGGAGTTAATAATAACATTAATGATGGCCCCATTCCATTCAGGTGTGCCAGGGCCCCGCTGTCAGGCCGCGGCCGGCTTCCTGACAAAACTACTAGCTTACCCAGAGAGAATGGAGCCATCATTAAAATTATTAGTCACCCCTCTGCTTTTCCAGCAATGATGTGTCAAAATGTCATGGTAACAATAAAACACATGATTAATTACTGCACCGTAAGGTAAAGAGCAAGTCAGCACGTTATGTCCTACGTGCCTTGTATTTTAAACCGTCACACAGGACTGCTGGTCACTCTGTGGGCGATCGATCGACTGGGGAGGAGGAAGACCATGGCGTTGTGTTTCTTCGTCTTCTCTATGTGCATCATTCCACTCTATGGATGCCTCGGGAGGTGAGGTGATACCGAGGACAATGTTGAACATGACGTTGTGCGTCCACCAGTCATCCAGCATCACTGGTTTCTCTGTTGCAGAGCTCCCATGACAGTGTTGATATTCATCGCCAGAGCTTTTATCGCGGGAGGATTCCAGGCTGCTTATGTGTACACTCCAGAGGTAAGCTGTCTACCAGAGCTGTCAGATGTTTTCCTTTTCTCTCTTGTATTGAGTGAAAGGCAAACAGATCCAGCCTACTCCGTTTCTTCTGAACCCGCAGGTGTACCCAACAGCCACCAGGGCTTTAGGTCTGGGAATGAGCAGTGGAATGGCCAGAGTCGGTGCCCTTATTACCCCTTTTGTTGCCCAGGTAACATCCACCAGTCAGTACTTTTTCTTTTTAAGACATCAAAAGCGGGGAAAGTTGCGTAAAAATGTTTGTCCCTGGGTTTCATCCTTCAGGTGATGTTGGAGTCGTCTATTTACCTGGCTCTCTCCGTGTACTGCTGCTGCTGCCTCCTAGCCGCCATCGCCTCTTGTGCACTGCCAATTGAAACAACGGGCCGCGGCCTGCAGGAGTCCAGCCACCGCGAGTGGGGCCAGGAGATGGTGGGTCGGGCCTCCTCCCAAAGCTCAGGGGGAATTCCTCCCTCCACCCCTGTTTCCCAGGACTGAGGCCACGTTGGCAGGAGAACAATTGAGATCGAGGACTACAGTGACGGAAAGACGTGAGAAGAGGCAAAAAAAAAATAAAGCTAATGCAGCTTCAGTGTCCAGCTCCAGTTTGGGCACCGCAGTGGCTTTAGAGAGCCAGTCAGCCAAATATTATAAATCCTATCATATCATCTTTGACCACCATTGCTGTCATGGTTTGGCCACTAACCGAAAAAGACAAAATAACCTTTCACAGGTACAAGATTGAGAGAATAAATGGATAAAATTAATTCAAGTGAGAATTCAAGTAAAGCATTTAAATCCTAATGGAAAAAAAGAAAAGTAGAATAAACAGGTTCTAACTGTTAGCTCCGTTCTTAGTTTGGGCTTGAGAGAACTTCTCTTAACCCTTTGAAGGGTCAGTGTCTGTATCCATGGTACGGAGATAAGAATGAGGAGTATCTTGTGCACACAAATTGTTGGTTAAAAACACAAGCTTTATAACTTGTGGCAGGTGTGAGGAACATGTCCTCATTGACAAATCAAAAGACAATTAGATTAAATACAGTCTGGGGTTAGATTATTGTAGATTAAGTCAGTGAAAGGACATACTGTACAGACAGTCACCGTGTCAAACCCTGCGTTTGTACAATTTCACATTTCAACATGGATCGTCATCATTTTCTGGAGAAAACCCTGCGACCCTACAAATCTGCCAAAGCCTTCATCAGAAGATAATAAACACAGTCAAAGATATTTCATAGTTATTGGACATGTAGAGGGGGTCCACAGATGCTGGGCTGCATTTTAAGAAATCCTTATGTACATTAATGTTGACGTATTATGAAACTAAAAGCAGACCCAACCTAGTTAATAAGTGTTAATAAAGTGTAAAAAAGGTTTGTTCAAGACATAAATTCACAGGAGAGATTCACCAGTTCAGGTCCGGCCAGCCGACTCTTTACCTGCCAGTGTTTGATTCATAGTGCTGCATTGAATGTATGTTTGCACAGATTATTGTCAACGCACTGGATGTAAATGTGTATGATATTATCGTAAATAATATAACAAAAACAGCCATGGATTCATGTTTTTATTTATTATTACAGAATAGGATTATATTAGTTATAATCATTATCAGGAAAGATTTGTGCACTTATTTTAATCAACAAAACCGTCTCAAATATATTAAGTATCAGCACTTTTGAATGATCCATTTATCATTAATAATCAACGTTAGTAGTGTCTCCTCTTTAAAGTTACATTCAGGTTACAAAGATTGCAATGTAGTGATGCAATTGTTTGCTCTAAAAGTTTGTTACAAACCAGAGCACTTTGAGCAGTATGTGATATAAGGCACTGACATCCAAGTTCTAAAAAGAAGGGCACCAATCACTACAAATTTACAAGCGAGCTTTTGGACCTTTGCTTTTTTGTTCCACAATCTGACCAAAGAGCCTCGCGGCTTCTTGGGCACAGCCTCTGTGAATAGTGAGTCCGAAACCTCCATGGCCGTAGTTGTGTATCACCTGAATGAAAGCCAACCGTATTTTAATGTAAACGTTAAAGTGACAGACTGGCTGAAGTACTGCTGGGCTGTTAAAGTTTACCTCCACTTTTGTCGCACCAGACTGGATGGCCTCCCGCTCCAGTCGGACTTTGCTGCGGACCGGTCTCAGGCCGGCCCAGTCCTCCACTATCCTAGCATGCTGAAGTTGTAACGACAAGACATGTGCACATGCAAACCCATAATGTTACATACACCAGAGGGGCTTGTTGTAAATCATTTATTACAGTTGACACAAACAGCCTTTGTATGGTCTCACCTTGAGACTTGGCTCGAGCTTGCAGGCCGCTTCCCAGATAAGTTTATGGTCGGTGGAGTTAGCGCTTTCACTCCAGTTTCCTAACTGTAAAATTCCTCCGACTGTCACAAGGCGACTTCTGCAAACAAATTAGAACAACTTTGTCTATCTGTTTCCAAAACAACACTGTAATTTAATTTACAATCTTGTGCACAGCCCTCCTGTCCCTCACTACTAACATTACATTTCATTCATTAGTTAATGTAATGTTCATAAATGATGTTTTCGAACAAACATTTATGTTTATGCTTGATGTCACTGGAATTACCCTGGAATGATGTATGGTGAATTGTAGACCCCTGTCTTAAAATTGTGGGTAAGAATCCAATGCTTCATCCATGGAGCATCCACCTGAAAAACAAAGAATAAGCAGCTACAACCTTTGTTCCCATAGCGCCTTTATGGGTGGATGTAGAATCAGTCTTACTTTTATTATCTGGCCACGGCCTGGTTTGAGCTCAGGGTCCGGCTGGAGCGCTCCTGATCTCATCCCAGTGCAGTTAATGATCACGTCTGCCCCGGTTTCTACCAGCTAAATACAGGGAAGCATGATAAGAGATAACAAATTCAACAAGCAATAACTGGTTGGAGGTAAGAGGGAAAATACAACAGCCTGGCTATTATAATATAACAGGACAAATAGCAATCCTAAAATCAAAAATAAATCAATATTTAATAAACTATGCAACTATATATTTAAAATCCTTTACAAACCTCCTGGAAGGACTCTATTTTCCTGTGATGAAATTTCACACCCCTGTTTTGCAACCTGCGAGTAACACAGAACCAGATGTTGATTATGAGCACTTTAAAACGAGTCCTGAAAATACATACATGTATAATCTTTTTGACTGAACCAGTTCTTCCAGATAATATGAAAACAGCTGCAGCTACACATAGAAACTGAGCTGAACTCAGGACTCGACTCACCAATCCGTCAGCCACGGTAAGTATGTTTTACCTTCCACCATGAGAGCAGTGTTGAACCACCCATAACTGTACATATTAGAAGAGACAGTCAACACATCTATCTATAAATATTTGGGAGATGCTTTAACGTATCCAATAAATTAGAATAAACAGTTTTTTTCTTCTAAACGTTTATTACCTGCGATTTTGCCGATGTATAAAAGAGATTATGAATTACTATTTTGATTTGGTTATGTATTGCTGTTCTCAATGTCTGATATACAGTGTGGTTTTATTGCACTCAACTGTGCAAAGGTTAATATGTTTGGCACGACATGAAAACAGATATTTAACTGTTTGCAGCTTTGTTTTCTGCTTGTTGTTTTGCTTTCATGACAGTTTCAGCAGGACACCTACTTGTATCCGGGGAACATCTGCAGCTCTCGTTGTGTGAGGTGCCTGAAGCCCAGGACAGCATCTTTAAATGAGGGCTCCTGCAAATAAAAAAAGTAAATATTTTATCATTTATGTTAAACTTGTCCTGTCCAATAGTCTTGCTGTGACAATGAAGTATCCCAATCCACGGGGAGAAATCTCTGTTTTCAAACAACTACAGCCATTTGTCTTTGTGTGACTGAACAAAGTCCGGCTGACTGTGAATGCTTTGGATTAATGAAGGATATTGCACTGTGTCATACATTTATGAACAAGTTATAGAGGTTACATTTTAACACATTTTACAAGGCCTTTTTTCTTAGTAAGGCTTCTGAAACAATGGGCAGAACTTATCTTTGAACCCAGATTAAGTCCACAAACAATGTACTACTCACTGGTGCCGGTTCAGTGCAGAGGTTGTAGCCAGACTGAAGGAATATACCCATTTGTACAGACTCTGGTGAACTGAGGCAGCTTAGCAAGTAGTCAAATGTCTCTTTATTCCATTTTCTAAAAGTGAGGAAACAATACAGCACAAAAATGTCAACCATTTTTTACAGATGTAGTTGCGAATCAAATGAGCATTACATAGAACATGCTTACGTCTCCTGGACATTGCCTTTATCGTTGAGATACGGCTGCCAAAGGCCAGCAGCTCCATCACTAGTGGTCAGTGGAGTAAAACGGTCAGCATACACTTCAATGGTCAGCGGACTGATGATGGAGTGATATTGCTCGTAGATGCTCTGAGCCGTTGACAGGCCGATGACTCCCGCTCCAATCACAGCAACACGCATATCTGGATTAAGATGAGACACATGACATTTACATATGAGACTCATGTGAATCCCAGGTGTGTGCAGGCGAACATATTTTTGAAAGTCAATCTTGATCACTCTTGAATAGTATTGCATTATAATACACTATAGCAATGGTGAAGAGATTCTGTTTTAATCCATGTATTATCTGTATGATTAAAAGTGCATCATTAGAGATCGTGGTATGGAAGTAACTGTAGTAATAATTGTGCAGTTGTATTAATTTAGAAGTTGGCGTTGAGAGGTCTTCCCAGTGGGAAAAAAATGTCGACAACCGTATTATGTAACAGAATTGGAAAATTCGTTTGTATTGGCATTTGAAAGAGTTTTATGTAAATACTGCGTAATATAAACACATCTACTGCGGATATCACAGACGATGCACTCGCAATCAAATCTTATTTCCAAAACGATTTGCTTTACCTTCAGTATAGTCTTCAGCCACCAGAGCAGAACTTGCTGAAGTCGGTCACAGCAAACACTCTTTGCTTTACTCCCCCTTTGCTCCAGCTGTCACGTGGGACTGCGGTTAACTGGAAAGCATTAGCCACTCGGATTTCCGTGTTCAACTCAGCAGACCCTTGAATATTAGTGCACGTATATGCTGACATTTACGGTATTAAACATGTAACCGGAATAAAGGCCATTTAAACAACAATAACAAACAATTATAGAATGATGTGTGTACAGGACCTCTACTCATACTACTAGTCTTGTAAAAAAATAAAACAACAAGTTTACCACGGAAATCCCTGTCTGCTGAGTTGATCGCAGTCACGTGGTTCGGGGGCGGAGCCAGCTGCATCTCCAAGCGATTAGATCGATGTGATGTATTTTCCAAACGTAACAATCAAACCACGTATCAGTGCTTACATTTTGCAATTTGTTCCTTTTTTCACTTTGTTCGTGGACATGTGTCCACCCATTGTTGTTATACAGTGGAATTTATCTGTCAGGAAATATTTCTTATCTTTATTTGAATAGCTTGATGCTTCGCTGCCTACTTTTTTTTTTGCAATCCTAGTCCTTGTACTGCCTTCAATGATATGATTGTTTCCAGTTCTAAATGTACAAATACAAGTTTGAGTTCAATCATATTCAGCACCCACTACATCAAGCAGCAGCCACACAGATTATAATAATACTGGTCAGTATTATTATTGAAATGTATTGCTTATTTTTGTATTTTCATTGTATCCAATTATTATTGGTGCTATAGTTATAATCAATACGAAAGCTATTTTTATATTGTTATTTAGTATTCATATTTGTGTTCATATTCTATATTTTCTAAATGGCTTTGTATTGATGTTTTGTTAAGCTGTATTCATTTTATCACCACATAGTTCGAAGTGCCATCGAGACGGCCAGGGACGTGAAGGCGGCACTTCCTGCCCTGCCTGCGGGACCCATGCGGCTCATCTCGCTCCATCCATCCATCCATCCGTCCGTCCATCAGTTGCATCGTTAGCTCGGCAGCTAGCAGCTCACCAGGCCCAGCGGCCGGCCGGTGCATCCGCAGCTTCCAGCCATGGCGTTGGTTACTCTGCAACGGTCCCCGACGCCGAGCGCCGCGTCCACCGCAAGCACAGCAACCACTACCGCGGGGGAGGTCAGTCTGGTTCCCGGGTCGAAAAAGGATGCGCCGCGGGCGTTAGGTGTTGTCTTAAGAGAGAGGCCCGCTGATTGGAGCTAAATTAGCGCCGTTGGTTAACGGTATGCTAGCTCGGGCTTCAACGGTAGCTAGCAAACGTCTCCGTTACTCATCATGAGACATTACCGTTCACCACTAACGGTAAATAAGTTACGCTAAAAAGCCGGCTGGACTTGTCGTTTCAAAAAACACAAACAAATTAATTTGAAGAAGAAAAAAAAACCCGTATCACACTTGTTAAATGTGGCGTTGATTTGAAAGAGCTAACTGAATTTGACAAACATCTTAATGAATGATATAAAGGCGCAGCTGAAGTTAGCCGGTGCTGATGTGAGTGGCTCGCATGGAAACGTTACATTGATGGACACTGATGTATTTAAGGTGTTATCACAGTCTATGTGCCACACCATCAGCACCACGGCGACACGCAACAGGGAAGTAAATAGGATTCCCCGTCCGGGAAACAGCCAAATGGGGAGGGAGAAAAAAAATGCTTTCCTTGTATTTCTCTATCAGCAGTTTGACCTATTCGTTTTTCAAGGAACTCACTAAACGCTAAAAGGGATTGTCCTTGAATCAAACCGATAGTCATTCAAATATAACTTCCTTTGCCACTTCCAAGTACGAATGCTTTCTCTTGTCTGTCACAAGAGGGCGCTAACCACCAGCCACGAACAGGCCGCACAGCAGAGGAGTCACACTTGAGAGAGCTGGGTTTGAGCTAGATATGACAGCTCTGTCTGTCACAGATCATTAAAAACCCCGCAGCATGTTAAAAATGCATGCATAGTTGTTACTTACTACGAATGGATTCCTTGTTGTGAAAGAGTTCATATTGTTTGTTTGTTCTGGTTTCATTTCTGCACTGGAGATATAAGGGGGGGCTATAGATAAAGCAGGCAGGAAGCTGCTGCAGCTATGATGTCATCTACTCATGATCAGGTGGTCATGGGAGGGTAGGGTGTCTGAGCACTACCGGTATATCCAACAGCTGTTTGATCACTTTGTTCAAACTCTACATTATTTTTAAAAACTCACCAAAACAGTATTGGTTAGTCTCATTCGCAGAGTTGAATGATAAAACATGATCTGTCTACATGCTGAAGGCTGCTGGGCAGCGGTTGAATGGCTCTTGTTCTGTATTGTTTTGTTCACTATTTCATTAGCATAAAAAAAGCAAACATTGCCTAATGTACCAATAGTAATTAGTCGCCCAAACGCCCAATCCTATAGCTCTCCGATGTGCTTGGTAAGGGTCGGGTGAGCGGTTCCCTGCTTGATGCCACTAAATTCTGATCACTGGGACTGTAATATTTTATCATTCAACTTTGTAATGAAAAGCAAATGCTTTCTCAAATCCTAATCCTAATTATTGGCACATGCATTGGGGTACGTACTGTATGTAGGGGCTCTTAACATGGTCCTGCATTCGCTGTTCTCCCTGACTGTAATGTGCTCTGAATGGTATCACACAAAGCCACAAGCGTGCACGCACACGCACACACACACAAACACACACTCTCACATACTCACCTGTATTTGCGGTGACTTCACTAGTATTTACTTGCAGCACCATATTTAACAGCAGTTTGAGAACAGCAGACAGGCTTGACTGGAATTTACTCACAGACTTTCCTTTGCCTTTTGAAGCGGAAGTCAAACCAAACTCGTCTCTGCAACAATCACTGTTTGATGAAACAATAGTTACCCAGAGCAGTTCACATGTCTGAAGTGAAGTCTTCAGGTTTTATATCGCTGATTATAACATAACCACAGAGCTTTCTGTAACCTTTTAATGACGAGTGTATTGGTACCTCCTTAACACCTAACATTGTTAATCAGCTTAGTTGTACTTTTTGTTCTTGTACTACATGAAACCGCTGCATAAGTAAAGCATTTCAGTTTTCAAATGGATTTATCAAAGCTTCTGCTTAAATAGCCCGCTTGAACTGTTGTGGTATTTATCCTTTCCGTTATCTGTATTGCAGGATATTGGGAGTGAAGATGAGCGGCGAATAAATCAGAGGTAAGTTTACTCTTAATTTACTCACGGTACGTGGAAAGCACGTCAGCTTTTACGCACCGGTGCTGTTGACTGATTATACTGCATATCCTGCAGACTAGCCGGCATCAACAGACGAGGTGTCAGAGTAATAAAACGTCTGTTTTTGTCTTTGTCGGGCAAAAGATGAAATGTTGCTTGTGATGTGTAGACTTCGCTGGCAGACATTGAGGTAAAAGCAACTTATAAAGCAGCACGGGTTCGCACAATAAATATGTTTCTCTCTGCAAGTTGTTGCAAGACAGTTGTTGTTTTCACTGGCAAAAACCTGGTGAGTGCACAACAGCCCTTGGTATTTTGAATGTGTATATGTGGAACGAGCCAGTATATAACATGCACTTATTTGCTTGTGTAATATTTGCTTTTTAAAAAAACTTTTATTGCTTAAAAAGTGACTTTAATAGTTGGGAAGTGGATGAATTACTGACGAAGCAGAACACGTATGACCTCAACGTAAGAAAATCAGTCATTTTATATGATGCAACAGCCTTCTGCGATGTCCCCAAGCAGTGTGTGTGTGTGTGTGTGTGTGTGTGTGTGTGTGACAGAATGATCTATGCACGAGGCCAGTCTGGTCTTGCCTCAAGGTTGCCTGAGGCGCTGTTAAGCCATTTTACGCAACTGAATGGCCAGTAAATTCCTAGTTTTTAATATTTTGACATTTTAGGTTGGCCGTTACTCGACCAACATATTTCTCTTTGGATCACGGTGTACTGATCAAGAGCGAAAGCCTCGCCTGCAGACCAACAGCTGTTGGTCTGCCAAGTGGGGGTGTTTGCACTTACTGTTCCCAACTGATCTTGATAACGAGGTAGGCCAACATCAACATGGTGCAGGTGTCGATGGCTCTGACCCAAGGAGGGATTTAATCTTCCCACCTTGTACACAGCAGAGTTGGGGGTGTTCGGCATGTAGGGTGACGTGAAGAATCGCCTGATTATTAGCATCGCAAACGTCCATTTAAACCCACCGTAACTACTTCTCAGTCAAATAACACGCATGTCCAGACTGGTAGGGATTTAATTGGCACGCTGTGTCACAATACTGCCTGTGAATTTAAATGTGCGATGTGCGTGGATAGGAGGAACGGCAGCAGTTATTTATTGTGGGTCAGTCCTTCCTCAGTGACCCAGAGGTGTCATGCCCTCAGTGTCTCCGGGCACACCTGAGGACGTTTGTCCTTTTCTCCGTCTCTCGCTCCGTGATGTAAGTAAGAGGACAGCAGCTCTATGCAACTTTTCCTTCCATGTGTGTGAAAATGATGTTTGCTGCTGTTGCAGCTGCATTGGACATGAAAGATATTGTCCTTCCTAGTTAACCTATCACAATAGTCCGCAATAGTTTAACACATTGTTGCTTGTCACTCTCTCACATGGACCACAGTCGGTCAGTGCTGGCTACTTAAGGTGAGGGGAAAGATAATCCCTCCCTTATAAGCTTGGGTTTAATGAGATTTGGGAGTTTGGGAGATTGCCAGTTCTCACTGCCCTTTCCACCAATGCTTGGCCCGTGTGTTAAGCTCCCTGGAGGCACTACCCGGAATCCTGTTGACCCTTAAAGTGGCATGCACATGGAGACATCTCCTTAAGATGTTTTTTGCCAAATCCCTGCATCTGCTTTTTTGTCGTCCTCAAATCGGATAACAGGTCTGGCTTCTTCCTTTTTTTTTTTTTTTTGTCCCGGCAAAATATGGATGTTTTGGAGACTTTTTTTTTGTTGGAGAGCAACAATAACCCCTGGAAGAGACATTTGGCGTCAGTTAAAGGGTCCTTTTGCTCATCTCTTTGGAGTAAAGTGGACGAGAGATCATGGTAAAAAGGACTCTCGGTTGTTTCTACAAAAGAGTGACAGGCCAACGCAGACTGCAGTACGTTCCTCACAATCCCACTCAAACGCACAGAGACTCCGGATAATGATGATGATGATGAGGAGAAGAAAAAGGAGGGAGTGGCGTCTGAACAGACGGCTCTTCTTCGCTGAGCAGCACAGACGAGCGCAGCCTGTCAGTCAGTCAGTCTGCAACCGTCGTCCTTCTCCTTCGGCCTCTTTGCTCCTTCACTGTTGTCTGGAAGGAAAGGAAGTAGGTCCCAGAGGAGAGGCCTGTTTCCCACCAGTCAACAGGATGCACCTGGTTGTAGAACCTATTCAGGAGGCTGTGATGAAGATGCTACCGTATTTTGTGGAGAACGCCGTGTTGACCCAGAGTGAAATAAACCGCATGTGAGTTCATTTTTATCATCTGAGTTGGGTGTTGAACAGGATGGAACGAGGTCTGGAATTACTGTTGTTGTTGTTGTTTTTTTTAACCGATATAGTATTTAAATGTATTTGCTCTTGTATATCTGCAGGTCTTCCATAGTCTTTGTTCGTTCTGTGTGTTTTAGTGTTGTTGTAGAGGCTGATGGCAAAATGTCGTTGGGCAAGATACCGTACAGCTGAAGCTCTTGATGTACGAATAAACAAGTTTCAGCATTTTCCTTTTCTTCTGTTGGAGGTTTTTAGTTGGGTTACTCATTGAAATTGGATCCACATAAAGAAATTGGGATTTGTAGACAGTAAAGAGTAATTCCCAGTGAGGAGGCTGCAGCCCTCGTCTTTAACTTCGTATTATCCATCTCTCCCTAACAGTGGATCCTCCTGGCACACTCGTACATCTCGAACAGGGAACAGAGACTGAAACAGAAATCCCCACAAGTGAGACAAAAGCTCTTGTTGAGTAGTGTCCACCCCCGAGCTTTGTCCCTGTGGAACTTTTCACTGTGGTGTTACTGGGGGCGGAGGGAATTTGTGAGGTACAGAAAACAAAGTCCTTTGTTCCCACAAAATCATCTGCTCGGCACGGTCCTTCTGCTGGATGTGGGTTCTGAAAGCCTTATCAGAGGGAGTCAAGGGGAAAGTTTTAGGACTTTTAGAAATAACTGTAGAAATTAAAGGTGTGCGTGTGGAGCTGTAGGGGCTGTGTCCATAGGAAAGTTTTTTTTACGGTATATACACCTATGTAGGTTAAGATGTTGAAGATAACACTAAAAATCACAATTTTTGCTCTTGGTATTATTAATAGACACATATTTACAATAGTGCAAACTGCAGATACCAAACCGGTTAGGCTTGTTAATCTTACGGTACCTTCAGTACAGATTTATATTTCATAATAGCTGTATTTAGAAATGAGTCCTTTTTGGGTTTTGTTTTGTTCCTGTCATTCCTCAGTCCCGTGCTTTGCTAATCATGTGCTGGTTTGCCAGACTGCACTAACACAGATTACATGCGTGTGCTCCAGCCTGCTTCCAGGTAGATTCCTGAATGCTCTCACATTGTTTTTCAGTTAAACAGAATGAAGGAATTCAGCGCAGAGGAAACACCTCACTTCTTTCACTACTTTTTTATTGCATTTTCCTATTTAAGTCATCTGTCAACAGCTCTAGGAAGCCTAACCTGAAAAGCTCTGGGCTTTTTATAGGCAGGTCAACTGGTTATCGCAGCTCTTTAACAGAAAGCTCTAGAGTGAAAGTTATTCATCACAAACAACTGCAATTGGGTGAATTATTTGGGTCTGTGTTGCATTACACCCAGCCAGCAGATGCTCGGGGTAATGCCTCGCCGCAGACAACGGACAGATTCGGGATCAAGGCTTCTGCAGACCTCAGGTCTGTAACGTGGCAGCTGGGCTTTTCCACTCACCGGCCCGTCCGCCATAATTTATGCTCCACTCGCCGGCTGCGTCTACCGAAGTGAAAACCAACTATCTCATTTATCTCGTGTCCCACTTCTCAGCCCCCGCTGTCCAGTGAAGCAGCTGGAAACGATTGTGCTGAGGTGTTGCTCTGCGACATGGATGGCGTTGCATCCATGTTTCAGTGCCTGTAACTCCTCTCTCCTCTTTGTTTTTCAGCCTGAGTGAGAGCTTCTTCATGGTGAAGGGTGCTGCGCTCTTCCTGCAGCAGGGGAGCAGTCAGCAGGGCCATAAAGCACATCCTCACCACAAACACGCAGGTGAGCAAAACAACGCACAACGTCAAAAAAGGCCAACCCCATTCTACACATCATTTGTGTCATAAACTGTCGTTTCGATCTCACGAATCTATCTTTGCAAGCCTTGCTCAGTAAAGGGATAAGATATATATAATATATATATATATATATATAAGATATATATATATATATATATATAAGATATATTTTAAAAAAACATTCTCATTGGATGCCTTTGACCAAAGCATCATAATTCATGTATATAATTGAGTTTGATGTTTATTGTGAAGAAAGTTACTCACAGTGTCCATTCGAAGTGCCTTGATTGATGGCTGTTTTACAGGGATGGTTGATAAATGCTTCAACTTTGACCTAGTGATGCACTGCGGTATTTTATTGATTAAAGGTTAATGTTACATGAGTCACTTAAGTGGGACCGAACAATGAACTAGTCGGGGTCATAAAGCAGAGGCTGTCTCTATTGAAAGCCACAATTATTGCTTTAACGACAAAAGCTTTACCTGAAGGTCGATTAGCGTGACGGGAAATCAGCCAAAAGATAAACTGCTGCCAAGTCACTTAGCATGTCATGTCTGTGGTTAGTAGCTTTGTCTACTCTCCCAGCCTATAGTGCTATTCCTGCTCTATGGTGCTCACTATTAAACAGCAGAAGGATTATTTTTTTATCAGTGTCCATCATGTTTCAGTTGGCATTGAATGTATGTACTGTGGCAACCAACGGGTGTAGGTGAAAGGAGAGCACTCGGATGCACCACTGGCTGCACAAAAAAAGGTACGGTTTTATTTCAATGGCGTTTCCCCATTTGGTCACCTGACCTTTTGCTTGTCGGTGCCCCTGGCCTTGGTGCTGATCCCTGCTCCTGGGACAGAGGGCTGCGCCCGTGGGTTGCTATAGTACGTTCCAAACCATTACCCAAATATAAAGCAAGACTGATTATGTTTAGGCAATGAATTAGATAGAGCAAGTGATCAGATACATGTTACAACAAGTCAGGATGACCGGTTGGTCTACCGGTGGTGACATGTTTGAACATATTTGGCTTTGCATCAGCTTCTACTTGGCATTGCTCTCCCCATCACCACTCCCTGTTTATTTATTATTGTTTCTATCATCCCGCTTCACTGACACGCACTTCATTCAGACCTGTCAAATGGGGCACTGAGGGATGTCAAATGAACAAAGACGAGCTCTTGAAGTGTGGTTTTTGTCCAAATGTTTTTCCCAATAATTTCTCTTCATTAGAAACATGTTGGGTGATAAAAAAAACACACGTAATACAGTTAGTTAACACCTTCACTTAACTACTGGAGTGACTTAAATTATTTGAGTTCTTCCCCAGCATGCATTATGTTTTCATGAGTATACGTGTAATAAAACAGGCCTTTTCCATCGCTGGAGTGTCTGTTTAAAGGCTAAAGGTGTCAGTAAGTATGACTGGTCCAGATATATATTCCGTGATATCGGGCTGCTGCTGCTTGTCAATGATCATTTCTCTTTATGACTTTCTGCAACAGGCGACTTACCTCAGCACTTGCAGGTGATGATAAACCTTCTTCGCTCTGAAGACCGAATCAAACTGGTGAGAGACGACAGACAACAAAAGTGTACATTCATAGATCAGAGCATGCACACACACATACACGAATGTGACTCACCACTTGGCACAGGAAACCCGTCAGAATGCATTTTATTGGGCACTTAAGGCGCTTTGTTCACTGTAATTATTAGGCCATAAGTAGAGGTTTAAATTTTTAGGATAGCATTACCAAATCTTTCCATGAAGTGTGTGTGTGTGTGTGTGTGTGTGTGTGTGGGTGTGGGTGTCTGTGCATGTGCACGCACGTGTGTGTTAGTGTAAAGCCGGGTTATTTCATTGTATGTACACCAGCTTTGTGTTCTTTCACATCCAGGAAACTCAGTTATCCAATTACATCACATTTTCTTTGCACATCCAGCTGTGACACTTTGTCTGGTGCAGATTTTAGTTGAAGGAACACTGCGTTTGAATGTTTTTGCATCTAAAGCTTGCTTTAAACTCTTGCACCAAAGGGGCATGAAAAGCTAAAAGAAACTTTTCCACAAGAGTGATTTTACAAACTATTACTCAAGCCAAATATTTTACAGTGTGACTGACATTTAACATGTTCAAACAAATGCATTTTCATAACATAAGTACATGTCAGACTAACTGTGCCCTACATACCACAGTATACAGTGTTTTTTATTTGGAACTCAGGCACTAAGACTAAAACAGGATGACTCGATGCAAACAAGTTATAGCTTTTTATTTCAAAGCCATATCTCGGGTGACCTTTCCAGGCGGTGCGGCTGGAGAGTGCATGGTCTGAGCATGTGCGGTATATGGTGGTGGTGTACACCAGTGGACGACAAGACACGGAGGAGAACATCCTACTGGGAATCGACTTTACCACAAAAGACTGGTGAGAACATTTAAATCTGCATTCATGAATCCTATAAACACTCGCCCACAGCTCTCGGCCTCCAACAAGAGCAGCTGTACGTGAGCTGAAATGTCACAGGATATTGCAGTAGTTTGTGAGCAAATGGGAAAGTGACCACACATATTCACTTGTTTCCGGTAAATCCCAAATCATTCATGCTCTCTCCTTTGCCAGCAAAAGCTGTTCGATCGGCATGGCGCTGCCGCTGTGGAGTGACACAAAGATCCATCTGGATGGAGATGGGTAAGTTGATCCCTGCCTTACGGCTGAGTCTTTTAACCCAGTGGTATTTCCTTCTCTAGCCAACGCTGAAGCTCCACCTGATACTTGCTATGAACGTGCTCCGCACATAGCTACACTGGGCTCAGAGGAAGCACCATCTGTTTGTGTTTCCTCCTCAGGGGCTTCACTGTAAACACGGCAAGTCGGACTCATGTCTTCAAGCCTGTGTCAGTGCAGGCTATGTGGTGAGTAATCTACAACCTCCGGAGCCACAGTGGCTGTCTGAAGAAATGAAGCTTCATGAATCATGACACACTGCAATGAATCAGCGAGGTGGCTTGAGGCAATTTTGATTTATTCTGCCACCTGCTGTAAAAAAGACACATCTGCAGAGAAATGTATAAAACCTTTAACCAATTATTAAGACTCTTAGTGTTAGGATAGTTTTTTACTTTCATTCATTCATCGCACCGCAATCCTCTACACCCTACGTCCTTTATTTTCCCACAAAAAAACTCTAGGTCAGCGCTGCAGGTGCTGCACAAGGCATCCGAGGTGTCCCGCAGGCACAACTACTTCCCTGGAGGCATGGCGCTCACCTGGATGGGCTACTATGAGAGCTGCATCGCTTCAGACCAGAGCTCCATTAACGAGTGGAACGCCATGAAGGACTTGGAGACCACACGGCCTGACTCACCCACCATGTTTGTGGACAAGTAAGATGACAAAAACTTGAATCGCATTCTCTCAGTTAAGACTTGGCCAACGGCCACTTTTACCTGTAGTTAGCATAGCTTGTCACTGCACACAACTGGAATGTTGCGAGGGCTGAGATCTCAATGTGACTTCATCTTCGGTAGGCCTTCAGAAAGAGAGAGGACAGGGTGCCTTATTAAAGCCAAACTCAGGAGCATCATGACATGCCAGGACCTCGCGAATGTCACCTGCAAACAGGTAAATACACACTAGTAGTAGTACAAACACACACTGAAATAAAACAACGCTTTGCATTTCTTTCTTGTGGTTTCATTTTCAGTGGCTGCATTTACATTTTTCACTCTAAAGATGGAGACACAACTCGGTTCTCTTGCTGGTTGTCGATTCAATCCCTACGTGTCCTTTGGAGAAAACTAGCTTCATATTACAAGGCTCTGACTTGTACTGTAGCAGTGTTTACCCGGCCATTATATTACGGCGCCCCGTGTCTCAAAGGTTTTATTTTCTTTTTTACCGTTTACAATTCTCCACCCTGATGATCGCGTGCACACACACACACACACACACACACACACACACACACACACACAGACATGTGCTCGCACAGAGGTGAGCAGTGCAGATAGGAAAATGACGGTGAATACTGATCGACATGAAAAACACTCGCAGTTGATTTGTGATCATCTTTTTTAGATTGTTTGTTTGTTTTTCATTCATCCCTGAAAGCACGTTTATCAAAATAAATTTCTTGTCGCTGCAATCAAAACAAATGCAAAAACAAAAAGTTAAATCAATTCTAGTATGTTTTGGATGATTGCCTGGATAATCCCAATCGTCATGATGTTTCTATAACGTGACATGGCTCATTTTTATGGCTCATTATATAGTATTCAAATGTGAACGTTATTGAACATTCAAGTATTACCCACAAGTATTGATATTTCATCTTTTGACAATTGTACAACATTCAGCAACTTTTAGGTAAAATGTCTAACTTACTCGAGTGATTACGATACAGTAACTTACAACAGCACAGGTTAAAGCCCATATGAATCAACATATACTGCAAAACTGTCTTGTCAGATCCGTACAGAGTTGGAACAACACATGAGCTGTAACCTGAAGGAGTACAAAGAGTTCATCGACAATGAGATGCTGCTGATCCTGGGTCAGATGGACAAAGCCACACTAATCTTTGATCACGTCTACCTGGTAGGAAAACCGATACCATCTCTTACAGCAACAAAGTATCAGTTACATCTGTTCTTTCCTGTAAATAACACAGATAGAAACAAAAGATTCCCATCTAAAAGGGAAGATTGTTTTTGGACAAACTGACAAAGGTTTGAAAATATACCCAGTTCAACGGTTCTGTCTTTCATTTGTTTGTAGGGATCGGAATGGAATGCTTCTAATTTGGAGGAGCTGCAGGAGTCTGGGTGATTTGTTTCATATATAAGAGATGAAAACCTGACAAAAAAAACACATTTTGATTATGATTCGAGTCAGAAAGAATGTAGTCGATGTGTTAATATTATCTTTCCTCCCCAGGGTTGGCTACATCCTCAATGTTACCAGGGAGATAGACAACTTCTTTCAAGGCACATTCAGCTATCACAACATACGCGTCTACGACGAAGACGCCACTGACCTGTTGGCCTACTGGAATGAGACGTACAACTTCATTGTTAAAGCAAAGTAAGTCCCGAGTGGAACCGAAAGCTTGTTGCTCATGCATATATCCGGTTATAAGGACATCCCATCCTCAATGTTTAAAGAATCTTAATGGCAGTTCTCGCATTTCCGTGTTTGCCTCTATCTGCAACAAAGTAATCAGTCATCCAACTAATATTTCCTCACAATTTTTGTGCTTAGCGTTTCTTTTTTTCTCAACTATATTGTCATTCTGATATATTAGGGCCACATTTTAACATGTTTTTTTTTATTCACCACGAAAGTTCATTCTTCACCTTAGAAGCAATACTTTGACAATCAGAATTCAAGGTCTTAAAATTAGTTAGTGGATTTATTTTGTCAATAAGTTTTTCTCTTTCTTTTTTTCTTTTGTTATCCACCATAGAAAGAATAACTCCAAGTGTCTGGTTCACTGCAAGATGGGTGTGAGCCGCTCCGCCTCCACCGTCATCGCTTACGCCATGAAGGAGTTTGGCTGGTCGCTAGAGAAGGCTTACAACTTTGTCAAGCAAAAGAGAAGCATCACAAGACCCAACGCAGGCTTCATGAGGCAGCTGGCCTGAGTACGAGGGCATCTTGGATGCTAGGTACAGCTAGTTATGTATGTGTGTGAGTATTTTCTTTACTTCTGCACGTCTTCTGCTCACCGTATTTGTATATTCCCAGTAAACAGCGTCACAACAAGCTTTGGCATCCAGATGCGGACTGTGAGATGGCTCAGTGTTCTGGAGGGGAGGGTGGCAGCCACCTAACTCCAGAGCCGGGGATGTCTCCCTGCTGTGGGGAGGCGCTGTCTGATAAGGGGGCTGCGTGTCCCTCCCCGCACAAGGCGGTTGCACTGGAGATCGACCCCGCCTACAACAACTACTATTTCCGCCGACTCTCTGACTCGGCGCTGGACAGCGAACCGTCGACACCTGTGCGTGGTCCTCCCCTCGTCGGGATGGAGAAGGTCTTCATAGAAATAGAGGACGTGGAGCGGGACGCTCTGCTGGATGACGAGTCCTTTGATGGGCGTGAAGGCCCGTCGCTCCCACAATGTGGGCCCTCAGCGGAGGGGGCTGCAGCCCAGACGGGCTCTCGGGGCCCTGAGCCCCTGGAGGAGCTACGCCTGAGGCTGGAGTTCAGCACAGTGGAAGAGGAAGATGAGGAGGAGGTGCAAAAGGAAGAGGCAGAGATGGAGGTGCTCATGCAACCAGATGATGGAGGGGGTGGGGTAGGATGCGGACGAGAGGAAGCGCGAAATGTGGAGGTCGAAGGAGATCCAGAGGCTAATGGGATGGACCTGGCAAGCCTAAATGACAACTCCAACAATAACAACCATTTCAGCACCCCATGTAACCACAATGTAAGTTTGATTCATACAGTTAACCAACATTTTAGAATCGAAAAAAATATAATTGATTTCATAAATGCTGTTTGAAAAATATACCAATTCCCTGATACATTTATTTCTCCCGTGTCATGATATAGGAAAAAGGTCCCCCCCTTCCTCCTCCAGTTGATGCCAAGTCCGAAATGAAAGAAGACGTTCCAGCCCTGGTTTCTAAGCTTTGCCTTGACCCAAGCCCTGCCAACGTTCCAACTGCTACGTTCCCACTGTCCCATACCTCTTCTGAAGTCCTCCCATCTTCAGAGGTACTGCTCTGCTCCTGTGGCCCTCTGTGTGACTGTGCCAGCTGTGCTCATTTCCCGCCCACAGCTCTGCTTGACAGGGAGGAGCAGCCAGCAGACTCACTGTGCCTACCGGAGCCGGAGAACAGCGGTGGTTTAGTGGAAGTCAAGATGATCAAGAATCAGAAAGGTACATCTGCAGCTTCCTGTGAGGCTCTCCCCGACCTGGTGAGAATGGACTCGGAGGAAGAGCGACTTGCCGTGGCTTGCCACCTTAGCCAACAACAGCAACATCTGTTGCAGCTGCAGAGGTCTGGACTGGTCCGCCAACGTGCAGAGCGACTCGAAAGACTTTCAGGTTTACCCCAGGAGAGCGTGCTCTCTGCAAAGCCTTTGCACGCATGCCAAAGTTCCATAAACAGCCCTTTCCACATAGAGGAGGAAGAAAAGTGCTCCGGCTTCCCCAAGGACGTCCCTAAAGCTTCCACCCCGCGGCGAGTGTGGTTGGAGCCATTGACCAAGGAAGCCTTGCTCGGGGCGGTGGGCTCCGGGTTGCTCACGCCCACCTCCTCGCCTCACGGCTCCACGCTGACGAGAAGCTCCAGCAGCGACAGCCTGCGCAGCGTGAGGGGGAAGCCCGGCCTCGTGCGCCAGAGGGCGCAGGAGATCGAGACCCGCATGCGTCTGGCGGGCCTGACCGTGCCGTCGAGCCTGAAGCGGTCCAACTCGCTGGCCAAGTTGGACAGCCTCAACCTCTCCTCAGAGGACCTGTGTTCGGCCTGTTCCTCAGACACAGGGGACACTACTGCTCCTCTCGCTGTCCCCTGAGCCGGTCCCGGGCCTGGAGTGGGACTCTCCCACCACCTCAGCGCTGATTCGGCCCTGCAAGGACCTGCACAGTCCAGAGAGAGGACAGCCAAGTGAGCCCAGGAGCTGACATATCAAACGGAGGACATTTACACTCGCCTGTCACCCTGTGTTGCAGGGTAGTGGATTCAAAGGAAACTAATGAAAACTATAAAAAACTGCAACTTTTTTTTAAAGTGGACTCTCTCCTTTGCCACGTTGTTTCTCGAACTGCTGTTCACAGTGATGAAAGCTATAATGCTGTATCTGACAAGTGTGTATCAGTACACCTCTCACTTTGATTGATTCATGCAAAAAAAAAAACAAGTGCCTTACCAATGAGACCAGGGGCACAGAGCTGTGTGTTGGACTGCAGGACAAGGCGCTCCATAACCTTTAACTTCCGAGCTGTTGGTACCGGATATTTACCTAATTATGGTATCCAAAATTATTTTTATCTGTCTCGTACAAAGTTGTAGCCTACGTGTGTAAACTTCCCTCCATGGAAGTTGACCGAAAGCAAAGTGTTAATAAATGTAGAGTGGACATGTATGTTTTAGATGCTAGACTGTTTAAATTAATGGTTACCTCATGTTGCATTCATGGAGCTGCAGTTTAAACTCAGTTAATTTGCAGATGTCAAATTTAAAGTGAGGGAATCCAATTTTGAGGTATGATAACGCATGAATGTGTGATTGCGTGAGTGGGGTCGAGGTGAAGAGAGAAGATTGTGATGCCAGAGGCATGCTCACTGTTTTCAACAAACTGAAGTTTGTTGTTCTTTTGCACTGCTTCTTTTTACCTTGAGTGGACACAAGTAAGCTTTCTTCCAAAATAACATCAGAGGAATGTTATTGACCTCATCATTCCTGACCTACACTGCTGTTGGGAGAACAGAGTCATGTCGCATGGCTTGAAATGGTCTGGCGTGAAAGATTTATAGCACTCAGATCATATCCTGTATGTGAGGGTAAAGCGATCTGATTATTTCTGATAAAATATGAACATGAAATATTTTACATCCAAAACTTCCGTTTACCTTATGTTGGCTCCAGCTTGAGGATTGCTGACATGTTAAGCTCCTTTGTGCTTTTTTTTTTTTTAAATGTACAAGACCAAAGTTCTTTGGCTGTCTCAAAAAATTGAAAACACCATTGACGGTGTACAAAATATGTGTATCATACACATATCATTCATACAAATCCTTTTGCACCTTTTGGGAGAATTGAAAGATACTGTGTGTGGTCCACAGGCTCATAGCTGTTAAGTTTTTATGCTCAAATCATCAGTCTGAAAGCTGTTGTGATACAGACTCAACGATCACAATCAGTTACTTCAGTTTTGTAACCATTTTCCTTTTATATTTAAGTATGCGGTAACTTTTGTACTGTACAATGCTGTAGTTTGAATGCATATTGCACTTTTTATGTTGGTTAAAACAATGTACTGTATTTGTTCATTATGGAAATAAACACTTGTTTTACATAATAAACCATGGACCTGTGTTTTCCTACTAACACAAACTAAAGAAGACATAGACAATAAGACATGAGGGAAAGACAAACCAGACAGAATTGGGATTTTTTACTGTATCACCCTGCATCTTACGGATGTTTTGTTTAAAAACCTTCCAGAATGGGAAAACTATCACATGCATAACTAAATATCTGTGCAGTGACTTAATGGGGTCTGTATCCTGAAATTACATCATCGTGCCCCCATCTGTATGCTTTGGCAGGAGGCTAGTTTTCCACCAGCGGAGTTATATAACATCGGCTTCCCGTCACTGTTTGCGTGACTTCCGTGAAGGACTTAAGTACCACACTCTTGCTTTTCCTGTTGTGTTAAATACATTTGTGTAAAATGAAAGAAAGCCCTGTGAAGCGTAGCATGAGGTGGGGCATTGGGGCAGCAAAGGGGTTTGTGTTTGTGTCAATGGAAGTATTCCCAAAAATGTAAACTGGGACACGTGTCTGGCTAAACTTGTAAAACGTTTAAATGACGGCTCAAATAAACAAGACAATTCTCAGAACTAGTTAATTGTGCCAAAAAAGCTTTTGGCTTCTGTATTTATTTAATTTGCGAACATCTCAATTTAGAGACGGGTTTGTCTCGACAAGTCTGGAGTGGCACTTTTCAAACAAGGAATGCAGGCCGCTCGTCTGTCAACACTCCCCTCTCCCCCTCCCCCTCTCCCCCTCTCTCTTTCCCCCTCCCACTGCTGGATTCTTGGCTGACGCACCTCCACTTTTGTTTTATTATCTGAGGACGTATCCCGTTTTGGACGTCTCTATAGAGACCAGGAGAAACAAGAGAAAACGAGTCTGAGCTGTTTCTCGGCTAATTTTCTTCCCTCCCGTGTTGGCTGCCATTTCACACCATTAACCGTAGACACAAGCATCTTTATACCATCTCCTACTTAACTTTATTAGGTTGCTGGAGCAGAGCCACCTGAAGTGTGCAGAACACGTGTTGGGTAAGAGACACGATAGGACGTTCCTTCTGTTTTCTGCGAGTATCAGAAGCTGCACTGGTCATTGACTCAATCAGCCTCTCATTCCCCTGTCGTCTACTTGTGAAACCCATTATTTAAATCTCCTCTCGGGATCAAACTTTCTCCACTTGCCTGACTCCCGCATGCAAAACAATCAGGTGGAGATGATGGAGAAGACTCCTTCGAGGCTTCTCAATGCAGCAAAAAAAGTCAGGCTACAAGTCTGTGCTTCCCCTGATTGTATTATTCAAATGCGCTGTGACATCACATGGATGTAATATAAGGCTCCCGTTGCTTGTGGCATATGAGGGAGGACTGAACATCTCCAAACAACCAACAAAGAGCACTCTGTCGGTCCTGAGAGAGAGCAAACAACCACGAAGACCAACTGGTGAGTGTCGGCCGCAACATACGATGGAATCAATATGTTTTAACCTTCGTTTTGAGGAAATGAAGCTGTGCTGTGATGAAGCCCGGCATGTTGGACTAATCGAAGCTCGGAATAAATGATCGGTTGACTCTTTTCCACTTGCTGTGCTTAGTGTTTAGTTTATTTGTTTTGAAGTCCTTTGTGGTGGGGTAAGTTGAGACAGCAGATCACATGGTGATCAAGTGATCAGCTGCGGGCTTCAAAGGGGGGTGACACAGGATAACAGAGCAGTTGTTAACACGGATGGACTGTTTTAAGGGAAGGAGTAGGAGGTTGATAATCAATGCTCGGAAATTCCACTGAAAATGACTCGCATCGTGTATTATTCTACGCTGTCCCGTATTTCTGCTCTCGTGCTATCACTCAATGAAAAACAACAATGTTTAAATCTCCTCACACAGCTGTGCCACCATTGTAGGTCGATAACATTCGCTCCGTTGGCCGTGTGTCTAGAAGGTATGCAGGCTTGTCAGATGATAAGACAACAGCAGTCATATGTTGTCACACGGGGGCATAAGGCCACAGACAGGAAACACACTCATGGTCCAGGTCATTGTTCATTGTGCAGCACCATTTTCTCTGCTTGCTGCTGCAGTTTAGTGGGGAAAACGTATTCATACAATTACACGATTAGACAATCCCATGAAAACGCTGGGTGCTGCAACATGGTCATTTAGGTTTGGCCTTATGTTTGGCTTTAGAGTCAACAGCAGCTGCTCTCATTTCTCCTTCGCTTTTTTACTCATCCCATTTACTCAACACTGTTAAACCGAGGACGAGGCCTATTGATGATGCATAATCACCTGCTTTTGTTTACCAAAACAAAGGAATACATTTCATAAGTGAGTCTGCTGCAAAATGTAGTTATGGTTTTGAGCTACTGTGGACTTTGCAAGTACATGAATTACCCAAAACAGGATATGTTATAGCAGCTAGAATCATCAGATCATGAAAAATGGATCCTATGCGACTATTATTTGCAAGACTGGAACCTTTTCGATTGTGATTTCAACTCCAAGAGGCTGATCATTCCTCTTGCTTTTCCATTTCAGAAGCTTTTTTAGTGACAATAGTGACTATACAAATATGTAATATGAGTGGGGATGAGCAGGCAAAAGACACCACTTCTAAGCTGCCGTTGTAACACGTGGCACAATTTCAACAGTATTGGTCTTTCAGTTAACAACATGTCTTTCTCCACAGACAAGTATGGGACAGAATCAGGATAGGCTAGTCGGAGGACAACATGCCCTCGACGAAGGGTCGGAGGAGATTGGGCCGGGCCCTGTCTCTGGAGCAGCAGGCGGACATGCAGGTGATGTCATGGAGGGAGGAAGCTCCGGTGAGGAGGAGAAGGAGGAAAAGGAGGCCGGCCACACCAGGGAAAATTCAGGGGAGCCAGACGCTCAGGATCTGGTCGAAGGTCCCGGCCAGGAGCCAACAACACCTTCTAATGAGAAGCACAGTCATTTGTGGGTTAGTCCTTTGGCTGCAAGGGAGGTGAGACAGGGAGGGGCAGCAGGAGGAGGAGGAGAAGGAGGCAGGACTTCTCCACTGGTTCCACAGAAGACAGGCAAGAACCGAAAGAGCAAATTGAAGATTGAGGAAAGAGCTGCAACACGCGAGCTCTTTAATCAAATCAAGACATCAGAGAAGAAGACTGAGGTGGAGCAGGACGCTTCTTTAAAGATCAAGATGGAGCATCAGGACGAGGGAAGCGCCCACGGTGAGGAGATCCAGGAGGAAAGCTCACATGATAAGCTTTATCATGCTACAGTTCCCTCGGAGGATGGGTCCTCCCTTGAAAACAAATGTGCGGATGACTCTGTGATAGTGGCAAAGATGAGCAAGAGTGGACTTCACGCGGGAAGTGATTTGCTGCTGTCTGTTCAACAAGATCAGCATGGCACCGTCATGGCTGAAGATATTACACCTTCCCCAGGAACACTGGGCCACTTCAGCAAGAGGAAGGAAGTGCCTACAGCTCAGCCCCAACATCCTTTGAAAAACAGTCTACAGAGAGACTCTCAAACAGACTTCAGTGATGCCATTCACCGTAGACCTCCGAAGGAGAGAACAGAGAATGAAACCAGAGACGAAACATGTGGGGTGAAGCCAGTTTGGAATGACTACACTTCAAAAAGGCCAGAGGTCGCTGACGGCGATGATCAAAGCGAGTCAATGAGGCCTTATCTACCAATGGACACAAGTGAAGCAACCAAAAGTCAAGATGTGGACTCATGTTCAGAATCTAATTCAACCTCTGAACCCAGTTCTATTTTGGAGAAGTTACTGAGGAAAAATAGGAAGGAGACAACCCCGGCTCTCATGGTTATAGAAGAGGTTGACAGAAGCGACAACGCCCCCATAACTGTTACTGGCAAGGCGCTCCTTGACTGTGCCGCGACACAGCTATCCAACGCTAAAATCGTCCAGTCAGGTATAATGACACCTCTGTCAGTATGCGGCATTGAGGCGATGAATGAAAAAAGACAAAAAGAAAATTCTGCAACTGAAGATCCTCACATCAAGTATGTGCACATGAAACGCACGGCTGCTACTGATAGTATGACCTACGACGGCTTGCAGCATCGAGTGAGTCTGAATGCTACAGGTGAGAGCTCGCTCACAAAATCCTATAGTTCCGAAGCTGATTGTCAGCGTGCAGAACAGAACATCCGCTCAACAGATGCTTCAGGCAATGAGGAAAAGGAGAAGAAGCTGAACACTGGGCCCTTTAAAACACTGTCTCCAGACAACTTACAGTCAGCTGTTTGTGGGAGAATGTCATGGGAAGTGAGTAGTGTGATCGCTGAGGACTCTGCTCCTTCATCAGCGGCTGATGTGAAATCCCCTCCTACAAAAAGTGGCGGAGCAATCGCAGATTCATGCCATTTACATGCCGGTGAGAAGAAAGGCACCCTAGCAGCAAGACCACCTCTACAAATAAAGTGTGACGGGGAACCCGAAAATGATCAGCAATTACTCGAATCCACATGCTCCAATGCTCAATTTGTGAGGAGGAAGAAGGTGAAGGACTCTACTGTTAGCAGTGCTGTACCCGCCGGGGATGCTGGCTCAGTTTTGGTTGAAGCTGGCAGGGTTATCTCAGAGGACAACCACCAGGTCATGAAGCAGGATCAGAGTATGAGACCTAACACAGAAAATACGATGCCGGACCAAGCTGATGAACCACTCTGCAAAGGGGGCGATACAGATGTGTCATTGAGAAATAAATCCCAAGGGCCTCCCAAATCAAGGCCTGTTTCAGAACTTATAAAGGAGACCATTCAACTTCATGAAAAGCTTCAGCACCAGGATTGGCCAAAGACAGCTGAAGCCAAGACTGATGAGCAGAGCCAGTCGGTGAAGGTGGCGCAGATGAAGGCAGCTTTCGACTCCGTTCAGAAATCCCCAGACAAGATAGTTGAGAGGAAACCATCAGTGAGGAGAGGTATGTTTAACATCTATGTTACGGCATTATGTATAACAATATCAAATCAATAGAATATGTCAGAACGGAATTGACAGTACGGCAGGTTATTAACCCATGAATTTGTCATATTCACCTCCAAGGTTTTGTAGTGAATATGACAGGCATTTATAACCTTGTTTTAAAAAGTGCTGTACAAATCAGATTCAGATTTTGCTTTATTGGCCATGTATGCTTACAGTTTATTATTATGTAAAATAGTAAAAAGAGGGGATGTTGAAATACAGCTGTTTTTCTATGTTGAAGTTCTGCATAACCATGAATGTGTAAAATAACGCCATCTTGTGGCGCTGTAATAAGCTTGTGGTACATTGTGTTCTCCAAGAGAACTGGAATATATTTGTAATGTTATGAGATTACATCTTGAACTGTAATCATGTACAAGATTTGAAGTTGATTTTAGTTTTACAGCATACCTCAAACTAGATATTGTTGTTTCTTCATTTAAAAAAAGGAGAATCAAGAATTGCTTTATATTAATCAGAATATATTAAAAGGGAGATATAATTGAAATACGATGGTAAATAGACAATAATAAGACAACAGGATTGTCACTATAATACCTTAAGACCGCCATAAACACACAATTGAGGATCTTCAGGATCTGGGAACCTAAAGAAAAGAGGCGTGAGTTGTCCTCCTTGTTATCGACAAAGTCACTCCTATTGGATATTAGAGCTGTCCGTCAAGGACCATGGATCCACACAAACCTCGCCAAACCAAAGGAGGGGGCGGGATTGGCGTCGGACTGGGCAAAGAGCACGCAGAACGGGTGTGTCAGCAGCGGCTCCGGCAGAGGGAGGAATCAAGTGGGATACTCGTAGGACTGTGTGATATCGTTCGGCTTTCGGGAATACTTTTATTTTCGTCTCAGAAGGTAGGTTACAGATTATGTGGATTTTTTTGGATCCTGTTTGGTGTTTGCCATTACCCCTCACCCTAACCCTAACGCACCCTTAAATTGGTCTTCGTTTTTCGATCCACAGCCGAAAGTGCACGCGCGAGGTAAAATGAATCGGGACAGTCAATGAAACTGTTTTTTTTTTTAAGCTAACGTTAGCACTAGCCTCCAACGGCGATTAACTGACATTGCCCAAAAGTTTCGAAGCAATGCCTGAAGCGAAGGACGTTTTTAAAGCTTGTTTTGCTGTTGATCTTGATATTGGGTGCGTTCGGTGAATAATTCACCAGATGAAATGTGCTGTTGCACGTTATGGTGCTGGGTGGGGTAGCTAACAGCCACAGTGCGGCAGGAAAACTTATCTCCGTAACGATAGAGACGCACGCACGCACGCACGCACGCACGCGTGCACACAGCCACGCACATGCACACGCGAAGGTGCAGGCAGCACAACCGCGCCCTGGTCCCTGGCACCCTCACTGCTAATATTGGCCCCGGAAATTGAACAATACACTTCGGTTTAAACCATTCACACATCCAAGAATGGGTTCCTTAGTTTTCAGAATCAAATTTGAATTGTATTATTTTAATTTTTAAATAGCCATATTCCTTCTAACTCCTGGTTTAGATTTGACCCACTAAAACACTGGTATGGAAGACAAATATATGGGGGGGAGGGCGTCGTAGCATTGAAGCACACGCTGCTTTCAGGCTAGCATCTACGTTAAACATGTAACGTTAGCAATAATAACCCACATGAATAACGACGTTGTCCTCCATCGTGCGGGATTGTTGGTAGAAATAAATCAGAATCTCCTTAGAGATCAACCTGTTGTAGCTGCGGACTATCGATCCTGTTGACAGTTGTTTTTATGTTGAGGCCCTTCGAAGCACAAAATGGGTTTTGTACGATTATTAAGTTTAAGAAATAAACACACCTAGTACCGTAAGGTAGATCAGACAATAGGCTAAATATTGTACTATCATTCTTTAAGTTTCCATAACTGGGGCAAATATGTTGTCATCAAATTGGGTTTGCACGTTATTTTGACAGAGAAATGTTATCTTATGTCGCAAGTAGGGATCCCACTTTAATATTCTCCCCCCCCCCCCGCCCCCCCTATTCGTCGTATAGTATATTGCTGGGGAAATGCAATAATATTGCTGGGACATAGGAAATCAACAATCCCCTCTGAGTCCTCTGTGTGACCCTTGGGTCTGAATGCCCCCACCGACTCATTTGATTTGTCATGGCAATATTGCAGTTTGATAATGACTATGGCTAGTGTGTTTACAAAGAACACCGCGAGTGTTATATTTGGCCCCTTCTTTGCTTCGGTGACTAGCGTAACTAATGTGTAATCAACTCTGGGGTTGCTGGAGTTTCCCTCGCCGAGACAAGCTGTGGGATGCAGAGCAGGTGAAGGCTGACAGCGTGACCTCAGGGTGAAGAGTCAACAGCCGTACAGTGGCGTTTGGGCATGTTGGCCAGTCCAGACACATCAACCTCTGTCGGTTGTGCTACAGTACAAGGTCTTTAGACGTATGCAGCCTGCCTTCCTTTGCCCGAGCTAGAGAGGAAGTGGGTCAGGAAGCAGAGGGAAATGAGCACAAGATGTGAAGGAGGTGGTTCCTATTAGCTGCTTCGACAAGTGCTGATGTGGACTGTGGCGAAATCACAAGTGCATTTTTAACATTTTGAATTGGTTTCAGGTCCTCAAGATCATTTTTTATTTTTAACCCATATATTTTTTACATCCATATTATTTGAGTTGTTTCCTACTCTGCGATCTGACGTCGTTCTTTATTTTGTACTGACATCGTTAAGAAGTACAGGTTTGGTTGTTCTGGACTCAGGAAGGTGTACTTGAGATGCAAAGCTCCTCAGCAGTTTAATATCTCCTATGTTACAAATAGTTCTTATATCACGCTACCATAATAATCTGGGCTAATTTGGTCAACATTTAAGCACCTTCCACTCTGTTCGACTCATAGAGCATACTTTTAATATGTCAGAAATACCTCAGTTTGTCTGCGAGACTTTATATCTGCCCGTACTTTCTAGGGGGACTCTTGGAATGATAACTGTTCACACGATGCGTTTCCTTTCTGCAACGTTTTTTAGAGGGAAGAATCAAGTGGGATACTACATCAGAGTTATCATTGTTATTTCTCAGTACATGAGAGAGGACACATCTCATTAAATGAAGAGGACCACATCCAACTAATTTTAATTTCATTAAAAAAAGCAAAAACCCCATGAACAGTAGATATTTTATGTAATAATGCAAGTTGTCACTCTTTTAATGTGATTAAGGGGCATATTAAAATGAAAATCTGAACAGTTGTTCATCTAGGCGTGTCGAATGTCTCTATGCTTGTCTTACAATCAGAGTAAACTAGAATTTCTACCCCTCTAGTGTCTGTTGTTTTTAGTTTTTAGAAATGACATTTGCTTGGAATGAAAGGAGTTTCTGGTGAGCCTCATCTAGCTTTGTATTGCTCGCAGTTGAGCAAATACCCACATAAACGGACCAGTACCATTTCTTCCACTGGTTTTTCCACCACAGCTGACAACATCTGTTGAAATGAAGCAGTGGTCTTATGCATTGCTGATTGGGGGAGGTGGAAGGAGATGGTCCAGAAGAGAAAGGGACATGCTGTGCACTCTAGCTGTAATATTTATGAGTTTTGTCCCCTTGTGGTTTATGTTCACCTGATGGTAAGAAGCAAGTGAGAACTTGAGTTGAGAATATATTCGGGGTGTGGTACGTAGAAGCAACTAGAGGGTTTCATGCAAGTCATTTTATAGGACTTGGGTAGTGAGGCTTGGGCATCACCATGTAGACAGACGATTGGGGCCAATCAAAATACCTCGCTCATTTTATGGACCTATTTTTAGAGATGCAGTTGTGACAGAGTAAAATCTAAAATATCTATATGATCACACAAACGAACAAACCTGCACGGACATTTATGTTGACTATATCTAAAGTCACGCTTTCCCTTTTTTGGAATTACAAGTTGCCGTTTGACTTCTGTTGTTTTCATCAATTTCATCAATAAAAGACACGCTATGCTATTGATGCATATAAACTCAGAGGCCCGGTAATTGATTCTGTCTACGTGTTATCTAGCCTTGAGTTGGACTTTGATCCACGTTGCGCCTGTGTCTGCAAATGTCATATCCGATGAAGAATACAAAAACATTCCTTGAAACACTCGTAATGCGTAATTTGTGTAATTTGTTCCAGTTCTCATTCAACCTGCAGAGGCACTTGGGGTGGGAGGGAGGTGAAAAAAATGGCACATTATCTCATTGTTGCAAAAAGCACTGGAATGTAGCTGGAATCTGATTACAATGGTAGTTTGTGGCCTTGGTTACAGGAAGGCGATTTAGGTGGCGTCTCATGCGTTGGTGATGAAAGGCAAACGGCAGCTAATGTACGAGGCTCACTGAGACATTGTGTGTGTCGCTAAAGTTATAACTGATACAAAACTCAGCATGTAGCAGATAAGACATGTTGAGAAACCCAGATGAGCCCTCGCTTTATTCGCTGATTGCATGTGTACACACAGGGCTTCATGCTGCTTGTGACCTCAGCTTTTGGACTAATTAATGGCTCAAGATGAGACCAAATTATAGTTGTGATGAACATTACTTAACACAGGAATACTCTTCTGCTGTGCAGCCCTAACAAGCTGGTTTCATTGAGTAGCGCACATGCAACAGCGGCTCGGTTTTTAATATTTTGTAGTGTCCTTACTAGTTTCCTTACTAAATTTACTCGCTTGTAGGCTTTTCCTGTCATGTCCAACCTGTTTTTTAGAAACGGGTCTATTTTCTGTCAACACTACTTAGAAGAAATGCTCCTTCAGGGCAGCAATCTGTATAAATGATCTAAAATATTTCCGCATGGCATGTTTTGATAAAGACTTGCATGCTCATATGCCGCGTACAGTAGTTTTCTACAATAACGCTCTTGGATTCTGTTAAGGCTTGTCATAATGCTGCTCCAATTCTGCTGTCCCTCCCCACGTCGGCGCATCCTGATTTGTGGCTGGGATTTTCACGTTATGTCACATCTCAGTTACTAAGCGCACTGTATACAGTTCTGAACCCCACAAACAAAGCGGTCGTCTCTACAGTTTGTGATGACCAACGTAGTTCATGCTTGTTTTGCCATGTACATAACTACACATAATCTTCTATTTTCATAATCCTGGGTAGGCTGATTGCTGGCACAATGTAGAGTACGTTCTATGTACCTGCTTTTTACGAATCATGCAGGTAGAAGAAGGGATTTACTCTAAATTCCAAACATGCAGCCCAAGCAGCAACCTTCTGAAGAGTGAAGCCAATGCCAAAGTTCCAGAGTTGTCATCAAGAGGGCAACTCTGTGTCACGCGAAAATAATTCAGACTGTATCAAAATCCCCTTTCTTGATTTAGAGCTTATTGTCTCAATTAAACCAACAATGCTGCAGTCACATTAAATCGCCACACAATGGTCTTTGGAAGAACAAACTAAATCAGACACGCTTGGGGCCTCACTGAGATTTGTGTTTAGTTCTTTTGGATTGTTCTGACCGAACAGCTTATGATTGGTTTTGATGGAAGGCGGCCGTTTGTCCTGTGACTGAGGTAGAGGTGAGAAGAAAACCATTCCACAGCGTTTGTGAACTTTATATGCAATTATGGTCTGAATAACCAATGAACTGGAGCACTCTATTTTTCACAAGACCCACTGTCAGATAAAAATGGAGTTTAGGAATGCAGAGAAGGTTGCTGAATCACTCTGGTCCCATTTCCTGTTGGTCATCTCCTCAGGCAGTCGGCTCTTCCTTTTGTCTCTGCACAGCGGGGTCAGCTCTGCCGGCTCAGGAGGCAGTAGTACGGTACACGGGCTTCCTTTCATCCCATTCGGCCTACAGATACCTACCGTGGTATTGCTTGAGTTACTGCTGGATCAGTGCACCGTAAATCTCAGGAGAGTGACACTCAGTTGCATAGCATTCCCCCAAGGTGTCTTTCTGTCGGTCTTGTCGGACTGGAGCCGGCCTTTTACTGCCTCAGCACAGCCCCTGTTTACATGGCTGCATGCAAATGTCAGCTGTGATCATTATCATTAATGTTTGGGGAATAAGGGGGTGTGCTCATAAAAGCTGATTATTAAATAATAGATTTTTGCGATTTAGAGTTTACCTTATTGGGCTCCTACAGTTTTTTCATTATTTTTTATTTGACAAAGGGATATGTGGCTTTATGATCCAATTTTGAATAATTAATTAAACCTTTTAATTTGAACTCATTCATTTCTGTGCTGGATGAGACCAGTCTGCTTTTGTTTGTTATAGATCTTAAATTAGTGTTGAGTTCCTTGTCTAACGGGAAGTGCCTAAATATGGAGTCTGCTAGTTTTGAGCAGAATAAATGCCTCCTGACTGTGCTTCTCCTTTTGCTTCACAAAGGAGTCCAGGGCGGCTCAATGTAGCTGTTGTCTAATACAAGGAGGGCAAATGTTGGACTTTAAATGTGCGACTCTCACAACAAATAAATTCCGATGACCAATAAACATTTTTTTTACCTATGTTTGCCACTAAACAAATGAATAAATACAAAAACTGTAGCCTATGCCAACATGTAGGTCTAAACTGAAATCCCTGGCGTTGTTACAACTATAAGTCTTTGGATCTCCTCGGATATACTTCAGCAAACATGCCCCGCCTACACCCAACAAATAGCGCTGTCAGTCGTGAAAACAAAAACCGCTTCGATTTTATTTTCTAAGCCATATCGGCCCGCCATGTGCTCCTCACATAAATGTGTTGATTGACATGTGGGTAATTTACCAATTTTATACAAATAAATGATTACCCTGCTGAAATGAACCCTAATGTTGTTTTGTTTTTGTTCCTTCTCTGTCTTGCCACATGTATCAGTTGGAATGGCTGCTAACCAGGGTGAGCATCCAGTGACTAAGACCTGGTGATTCCTTCCTGAAAAGGACCGTCGGGATACACAACAAGGCTTACTCGCAAAGACTCAACCCAGTCCGCTCCGCCTTACAACTTTTACACTGTTATCGTTTCTACCTTCTTTTTTATAAAGGTTTCATATCTAAACTGCCAGTTTTGGCAATCTCGCACGGAACTTAATAATGCTTTTTCTTCTGTGGCACTATCATAGGTCACATTTTGCTACTATCTTGGGCATATTGGGAACAAACTAGTGTTTTCTTTTCCTTCAGGGTGGTTAACTATAACTATAACGTTGATGGTGTTGAACATTTCCTGCTGTTTGTAGAACCAAATTGTGGTGTGGCTGAGGATCTTTGTGCAGGCTCAGACTAACCTCAAGAATGTAGGGATTGTTTTGTCAAGGCTAGTGACAGTATTGTGGTGGTGGAACAGCACATCTTACAAAAAGCTCCTGCTTTAAACAATGTACTATTCTGCTCCAAATGAACAGAGCCAAGAGCAACCGGATGGCTTCACTGCTTGTTGTGTTATTCAGAATAGGAAAATCGGCACAGTTGTGTCATCAAGAAGACTTACTGTGAAGATGATTCATCATTAAACTGTAATGCCTTTGACTTGATATTACCACTGTGTTTTACTAACATAGAAACATTGGTTGCGGGTGTTTTTTGTAAATCTGTTTTCCTTTCAGGTAAGATATAAGCTATGGGACTAAGTAATTCACAGAGTCCAGTACTAGAAAGGAACCGTCAGTTCTTCATTATCTTCCTGTTGGCTGACCACAGATACACTATCAATGGATGTTTTCCCCACTAAAATCTTTTAGGGAAACCTAAACTTTGGTTGTGTTTCAAAGGAATAATACCAAACGTAGAGAAATGGCTGTTTGCAAGTTGACTGTTTATAGTCAGTTTTATAGACTGTTTATATTTTTTGTTGTGTCTATTTTCTTGTGCTGATGTTTCCTGAGGCATACAATTGAAGATGGCATAAAGTACGTTTTTGCACGGTGATTTATTTATTTTGTAACTTTTGACCCAAGTTGTCCCTGATGAAATTAACCTCAGACTACCATTTTTATATTTCTGTAAATATGAGCCCCCCATTTTATTTTTACTTGCTCATAATAGATTATTAAAAGGTTTCCAAGCAATGACCGAAAGCTGATTTAAACGGTCTGTTATGCTGGTAAATTAGGTAATGCGTTTCATACAACCTTTTGTGCGAATCACTTTCTATCGTCCATTTTAAATATAACTGATCCACCGGAAGAATTTATATTGTCTGTCGTTGAACGCAGTCCGTTGCTCTTGGTTTCTATCAGGCTCTCGCGGAGTAATCTAATTCACTTTCCTCGACGAGTCCCCTTCTGATGCAGATATATTTAGAAGGATTTGGAGAATCTTGTGTAACTCAACGAGAACTAGAAAACCCGCAATTTAGGCAAGATTCGGCCTCGCACTTAAGTCTCATCAACTGAAGGAAATGTGTCTTCATGGCTCAGCGTCTGTTTGAAGACCTCACAAATAAACGGCCATGTAATGACTGACTTAAGGCTGTTAGGACACGCCCACATCACTACAGGAAGAACTTCCTGCTTGTGCGCTTAGCCTTGTCCTTTTCAGAAAGTTGCCATACAAGCTTTTCTTGCTCCCTCTCTTTCACCAACTTTCTCTCTTGCTCGCTTAAACACACACAATGGAAACCAGCGTCCGAAACATGTCCCGCATCCTGTGCTCTGCCTTTTTTCATGTTGGTGATTCAGGCGGGGAAACTGTTACCATGTGCTGTGTCAATAAAACAAGATTTGAGTAGCTTTACAAACAAAGACCTCCTTAAGAGGGTTCATCTTTCTTTATGTTGTAGGGTGGGTTCTGACCTTAGTTTATCTGCAACTGGCCATCTTTCCATTATCTCGAAGTAGTGTGTTGTTCCAAGTACACTACTGGGACGTGTAGCTTTTTAATAGACTTGTTTCCCAAAGTTCTCGTCTTGCTGCCCACACCTTCAAGACATATTGTCTAACATGAAACCGGTCCGTGAGGCACAGGTTGGAGACCGCTGCTCAATAGGACTAAATCCTGCTTATTGGGGACTCGTGTATTGTCGCCAATAAGTGTATGTATTTCTTAAAGGTCCCCTTCTCTGTGTTCCACTTCGCATACAAATATTTGAATTAAATGTTACGATTTTTTTTTAATTATATGTATATTAATGCTTGCTTTTTTCGTTCAAACTGAGTGGTGTTTGGGGATCTGGCTGGTTTTTGGCTTAGTCATCACATTTACCGAACAGCAATTTGCAGTAGTGCATGAGATATAGAAATGTTCGTCAGGGGAGCAAGACTTTCCTCGAAGACTGTTAGAATGAACCCGAACCATCCTACTCGCACGTCATTCAAAATGGGATGTCAAAGTCCCATTCACAAGCTACAACATTTGTTGGTGATCTTGTTTAAAGTCGTTGACAAAGCAGAGTAACGGTCCACTTCGTTGCATATGGCCTAAAAGCACTGCCGCAGTTTGTGGATGGGATGTCTGTACCCCCTGTGTGTGTGGTGTGTGTGTGTATATATGCATTTGTTCATAATGCTCTTCTCTTCTACATACCTGTTGTTATTTTTATGATCATTAGCACATGTTAAATCATGCTTTCTGCTCTTTGCACAGATATGAAACGAGTTGTACGGCAGAGCAAATTCCGTCACGTCTTTGGCCAGGCGGTAAAAAATGACCAATGCTACGATGATATCCGGGTGTCAAGGGTCACATGGGACAGCTCCTTCTGCGCAGTCAACCCCAAGTTTGTTGCCATAATTATTGAGGCCAGTGGCGGAGGAGCTTTCCTCGTTCTTCCTCTTCTCAAGGTAAGTTTCTGCTTAAGTTCCTGCCTATTGTGTCATGTACATGTATTTAATGCCGCATTTTATAACAACTTTTTATAAGACCATCACATGGCTGTGTACCATGCATATAAGCATGTTTATCTACTTCTTTATGCTATCTCGGTAGCCCTCGTGAGTACCCAACAGTCCATTGGTATAAATTAGTTTGTATTACTTTCTCTCAAGAACTTTTTTTGTTCAATTAAAAGATTTACAGGATGTTCTCTGCTCTATTGAAAACCTAGAGATGAATTTGTCTTGTATGTATGCATCAAAACCGTTTACTGCTAATCTTATTTAAGGGGAACATCTTTTTTTTCAAGTGCAGTTATGCGCATCATGATTTTGTTCGATGATTTAAGTGGATCAAATCATGTCTGGGTATTTTTAGATTGGGGTGAAATCAAATTGTCTTCACATCAGTGATGACATCAAACCCTTTCCCTCTTGCAGCACATTTGGACTGAAAGGAATGTAAATGTAAAAAACTTAAAGGGTATTATCAGCTGAACAAAAAATGCATTTCTCTCTTCCATGTTTTGTGTACATAAAAAAGCTTTGCATCGAATACTTAACCTCTTAGAAGAAAGACTGTTGGGTCTTTGGTCAGTGTACCTGAGGATTAATATCTAGCAGCGGGCTGTTGTACAGACGTGTGTGTGTGTGTGTGTGTGTGTCAGACACTTGTCAAAGGCCGCAGGGCCAGCAGTCTACTGGTCCATGTCTCCATATAAGGAATCACTCAACTCCGTCTTGATTTACTTCTGGGTTGGGCAAGACTGTCTTGGAAATGTTGTAGCTGTAAAAAGGAAGTGGCCTTATTACGTCACTCGCTGTTGTTTTAGCCCTGCTGTCTTAATGATTCTAATTAAGGTGCACTAGAGATCCAACTGAATCAACAGGGCACTCTGCAGGTCCTCTAGCGATCTTGGGTGCCACAGCAATTATCCCCCTGGTATTCTCAGCTTGCTGTGGAGGTTGAGTCTAACAGTAAGATGGGACAGCTGCAACAGATTCACAAACGCTTGCTCTTAGCCCCAAGGATAACTTCCGATTAACTGATTCAATAGTTATATTGCCTCTCTGGCTGAACTCCTTTTACATGTGAGTCAGTCTGCTTTCGTTATTGCCGCAGACTGTTCAAATCTTTGACCTTAGTAGCTTTCGCCAGACGCAGCTCGGCTTTGCGAATGAAAACTGCGTTCTGACTGAAGGACACGTGCAGTTGGATCACCCGGGTTTCATTTCATTTTTGCTTCAATGGCACGCATTTCCCTCCCACCCTTTCCTGTGCCTAATGTGAGGGTGCATCTGTCCTGCTAACCCATCTGCCCAGACTGGTTTGCTCCCAGTCTCTGTGGTCAGCCAGCTGCTCGGGCCCTTTGTCCCACGCTTTCCCCCAGCAAAGCCCTTTGTCATTACCACACTTTGTCAAGGGGGGGTAGGAGGGTAGGAGGAGAAGTTTGATGACGCTCCATTCCCCATCACAATTAAGCCATGTGCAAGTCTTTGTTGAGGTGATGCAATAACGTCTGGATGTTGAATTATTGAAATGATGGGCCCTCCCAAAACGGCATTGTACTCCCTTAGACATGAAATAATAAGAATGTAGACTTTCACAATGGACTGCAGAGCAGTCTTGGAGTTCAGAAGTTGATGTTGTGGCACTGTGACCCAAGATTTGGGCCATATTATGTGTTTTCCACCAATGGAACCATGTGTTTGTGTGAGTCAGAAGGGTGAGGTTATTGTGGCCGGCCGCTGTGACTCAGCACAGCCATGAGTATTGTTGCTTCCTCTTGTCAGAACACAGGGATTTATAGAGAGGGCTTCAGATGTCCGGCTCAACACATGTCATTCCCTTGCCTCACGCTTTCAATCTCCCCCTTTCTCTTCCTTAGGAGGATGCCTGCTAATTTATTGCCTGATTTCCATATGAAGGAAGTTGTGGGAGTGAAAGCGGCAGCAGCTCGCAATGTGTTCAGTGATAATTCCTCTTTGTCTGATGGGCATGTGAGAAAGTGAAGTTTTCAGTAAATCATACTTAGGGATGATCATAGGGATATAAACCACAGTGGCTGTGGTTTAAATCCCTTGTTTGATTTCATCGGAGCATGCCGTTGTTTAAAATTCCATGGCGTGTCCTGTTTTAGCCATTAGAATCTTTATTTTCCATGCAGACGGTGGGTTATTCCTTTGTTTCTTTTGTCTGTTTAAAAAAAAAAAAAAAAGATTGATCCAGGATACAGCCACAACACCAGTGCTTGACTTTAGTGGCATGTTCAATGTTAGTACTTCAAATGATGCCTCCATTCAGGAGAGGGCGATCCGATATAGAGCGTGTGTTTTTGATTTGGATTCAATCCCTTAATGCTCCACCTTTTTGCATTTAGCCATCCCTGGGTGTGTGCACAGTGACTCATTATTCCTGTTGTTTCGCATGCACCATGTTGGCTGCTAGCTAAGATATGCTAAATCTCTAAACCCCTGCTGCGTTCCCCTGATATCCTGGCGCGCTCTCGCTCTCTCTCTCTCTCTCTCCATACTTTGGTCAGTTTCTATACTGCTCAGTTGCCTCTGCCGCTCACTCCTGCTGACTGCAGATTTTACCATATATGGTCATTCACAGCTCCCTGCCTGACAGCCTTCCAAGACCATTTCCTCCCTGCTTTGCCATTGGCTGCTTCGTGCAGTGTCGGCACACATGTGAATTCTGGGATAGGCTGAAATATGAAGAGCGGCCAGGATTAGAGAACTGGGTTGAAGTCAGATGCTGTCTCTGTCACAGAGTCACTCACCGTACCCAAGTGCCATATCAGAATAATTGTTTTAATGTGATCATCGGTATGACTTGGAATGCTGAATACTATAAACGATCCATAAATACAGAGCTGGGAGCCCTTTTTAAAACAAAGACTTTCTTGTTACTGCAGCGCTAAGGCCAAAGCTAGGTAAGGCTTTAATGCTAAAGCCATTGTCAGTCATTTTAATAAGGTTTGTCTGCTGCACAAGGGCAATTAATTTATAGACCAACTACCCCTGCACAAATACACATGTGGCACACACAATCTTTTGGGCTGGACTGCCAGATCTTCTAGTTGATTATTTTTGGGGTCACATGGTGCGGAGCTGTATCTCAGCATGCACTGGAGAGGCGTTAGAAAGATGCAGGGACGCTGTGGACAAAGGGCCTTCCTCGATAGACTGTCTGCTCTGCGCAATCCCACCAAAAAGATGAGAGAAGATAATGACCCCCGCATATTCACGGGACAGTTTCTTTGATTAGTTTCACTCAAGTCATTGTAATCATCATGGCCGTAGGCATACAGGAAACGCGTATGATTCTGTCTCCTCAGCAAACACTAGCCAGCAACATTCAACGGCCTGTTAGCAAATATCTTCTGTTGTAGGAACACCTGAATACTAATGGATGTGTATACACGTTTCCGCTGTTTCAAAATACTTCCCAGAGTAACTGTATACTACTAGTAGTAAACATCAGACTTTTCTTAGATACTATCTACAACTAATCTTATGACCTAAATGCTGTTGCTAGCCGTGTGCCAGAAATGTACGATGGTGCAGCACTGTCATTCAGAGTCTCGTGAAAGTGGAAATTTCCATGGAGCACTGAGCAGCACTGGACAGCATGCAGACCCTTTTAGTGGTGTGCATGTGTGCATCACATGTTGAGCTGCAAGACAAGGAAGTGCGCAGGCCTCTTGTTTGAATGAAAAGAATGCCCTCTACTGCCTTGAGGGATGTGGTCGGTCCATTTTTTTGTATGTGTTTCAATGTTGAGCTTTGTATCTATTGCTGTGTGATTAATTTCTGCAGCCTTACTTGTTGCTATGCAACTAGTTGTTTTCTAGGCGTCAGACATTCCTTTCGAAGGATACAAACGTCTGTAGTGTAGTTATGGACTTGTTAGGGGCCAAACTCTGCAGTTAAATACCTTTTTCTGTGTGTGTTTTTGTTTTGGTGGATTTTCGCGACAAAATTATTTTCACTTCTACGATTTAAGTCTGGCTGTACTTGAAGCCTGGTTGCCATGGTGATACTTTTCTTGCTTGGGTGCTTTATTATGTTTGGACCTATTTTTTTTCTTTTTAGCAGTGTTGCGATTGTGTTGTGATTTCTCTCTGCGGGTGTTACAGAACTCTCCAGCTGCTAGTGAAGGTCTTGATAAATACTGCGAACATAACAAATTTAACCAGGATGTAAAATGTACATTTAGTTGCTAATTGCATCCAAAATGATTTCTTCTTCTAACGTTTTTTTTTTTTTTTTTTTAATTCAAATCATTTGACAAGAATGGATACCAGGATTTGATAAATGGATTCCTGAAGAGTCCGCTGCTGGCCAGCAGGTCCTTGGTCACAGTGGTAACACCACATGTAGTTGTCCATTTTCTTTTGCTTTTTAAATCTAATAACCAATTTTTCCCAGTGCTTCTGCGTGCATGGAACCTTTCGCTGTCAAAAGCAGTAGGACGAGATGACCCTGAATTCTGCTCAACATTTCAATACTTCCAAACACGGAACAAACCAACGTCTTGACAGTCATGGTTGTCACTTCTGATGATAGATGACTGACTACTATTCAATACCATCACGGGATTAAGAACAATGCTTGTGTATGGTCCAAATTAGTGGAAGTTTCTTCAAAATGGCCTTTTTGGCTCCTAAAACCCACTCTCCTTAGCGGTAGGAGGGATTACTGTCAGGTTTCTTTTTGTCTGAGAATCAATTGCCATGACTTGACACTAATGGACCTCTTCATGTGGTGAACACGCTCTGCTGAACATGTTCAACGTGCATTTAGCTCAAGTCCCAAGTTACTGCCAGGTCAGCATTTTTTAACTGCAGTTCCTCACACATTAACAGTGGAAAAACTAAATTGCACATGATTGCTTCAAATGAAATAAGTGTTTTATATCAAATGTTTGGTTGAACACATCTCTTGTCTCTATAATTCTGTTTATTTTAGTCCAAGTAGGTAGAGACATACACATCTTTAGTAACATTAACTAGATTCCCAATTTTGAGGTCTTTCTTTTACCAGACCCTTGCCTGATACAATGAAATGGCGTTTGACTAAGATTTATTTGTTAATGAAATGATATTCTAGAGCTCCAAAACATTGTATGTTGGAGAGGACCAAAGACTCCCAACATTTCTGTTCTTTCTAAGAGGAATCACTGAGCTGCTAGTCGGCCACCAGCTGTTGTGTCAATGTGTATTCTGTGAAACCGTTCATCCCCTTTGGGATTAATTCATGTCAGACTTCCCATTTTATCTCTGCCGCTCTGGAGGACACCTGTGTGTGTGTGTGTGTGTGTGTGTGTTTGTGGTTGTTGCATCACATTCCACTTGATGTTTTTAGTACAAATGCCTTCTATTTAAGACAAATACAGACTTGCAAATGTGCCCTGAAGTTCAGCCCTTCACAACGGCCGAAGGGATAAAGCAACAAGTTTCCACAGGAATATGTTACATGACACACCGCTGCACTGCGGTGTGTCACGAGCTACCCTGTGTGCAGCTTTGGGTTGTTGTTTTCAGCTGAACTTTTGTCCGCTTGAACCGTTCCGATGATAACATTCGATAGTAAACTGCATTCCTGCTCTGCGTATTGCATCGGCAGATGTGTTTTTTTACAGTCTGTAAGCAGTATCCACTTGTGTTTTGAGTTTCATACCCTGCAATTCCAAAACGTGTCCATCGGACAGGGACACCATTGACACCTCAAAGGGTGCTACATTTGACACAGTCGCGGCCCTCCCGCTCCCATTAGTCATACCCATACTGGTGCCTGAGGCCGAGGTGTGGTATGTGAGCTTTCTGGTCCGACCCGCCGGTCTCCTCTCCCCCGCTCGGGTCGATCAGGAGGTCGAGGTTTTGTGTCGCCAATGGAAAGATTTTTCTATTTACTCAAGTGAAAAGTGTCGATGGAAAATGGGGCAGAGCTGAGACTAACGTATGAGGTTGTGTAGGAATCTGCAGCATGTCTGAACTGGAGTGGGGATGTGCTGAGATGTGTCTGACCGTTAATGTCGAAACACTGATCGCTCGAGCACGTCTTGAGCTTTGTCAAGAACGTTTCTTCAAGGAAGTACATGAATTTATGCTCATTTGACACTTTTTAAATACCCCAAATGGGTGCGTAAACATTCTGTTCTGAGTTTCAACAGTTTAGTAAACTGGAATTGTATACCAACAATAGCCAGTCACTCCCTGCTTCTCATAAACCAGCAGGTCCCCCCAAATTCAGTAGTCTGCGCTCTGAGGCTCGCGGAAGATGAAAACTGTTCTGATCCATAACCCTTATCTGTTGTGACAGTAGTGTAAAGGGTTATTAAGAAGTACAAAGTAGTGACTTGGATCGTCAAGGCTTCGCCAGTGTTGTTTGTGGCGTTCTGTTTGCCACACCTGGCACACATCAGTCTGTGTCCTTCCTGCTTTGCTTCCTGTTCCCTCCGTCTTCAGGAAGTCGTGTGCAGGAAAGGTCCGGTGAACCCGGCTGAAATGTACATCGCTGTGGCATGGGATGACATTGACATACGCAGATGTCGCGTCTATCGCATAGTGCACAGTCGACCCAGCTGCAGGGGGGGGGGAGGTCACCGGTCTCGCGTGTAATGGTACTGTTATCTGATACAGGATGGTGGCTCATACATCCCTATTGACAGAAGTGTCAAAGTCTGCTTTCTTTACACTCCGCTCCAGGCTACATTTCAGGGTGTGTTCAACCGACCGGGTGAGGTTTAGACAAGATGTCAGGATTTTTCACATACTGCACGTACAACCCCCCCCCCGCCCTCCGCCTGCCAGAGTTAATTGTCATAGAATAGATTGATCACTATACTTGCCCAGGCAGGCAACTGTAATATATGACATGATCAAATGATTTGGCCTGTAACCATAACGAGCCCCTTACTTCCTGTGATTTGTGCAGGCGTCGAGCTAGGCTGTACTGACCCATGGAACTTGTGCCTCTGTTCAGTCTGATAACAAATCACCGCCGTATCAATGTGGATGTATCATCTGAACCTCTCTGAATGTCCACTGTAACAGCAGCATGCTTGAAGGCCGCCTGTCTGTACAGCAGAGGCTTTAAGAGCAGGAATGTCTGAGCAACATGACGCTGTTATCCGGGACTGGATTGTCCCTCTGGGGCCCAGACCACCATCCTCTGTTTGTCTTTTTCGCACGGTTTTGTACAAAGATCACTAGATGCGTCTCTTTTATTTCCTGCTTTTTTTTTACTTCTCAGCATATCGTAGTGTGCCTCACACAAGGAAATTGACTAAGGGGGCTTACAGGCCTTAATTGACTGCTTTATGTATTCATCTCTCTGACTATGCATGTGACTTAAAGCTTTACGAATAAAATCATTTGGCTTTAAAAGCCATAATGTACAATTCAGGGTGAGCTTGGTCTCTTTGGGACTCTTTCCTCACACCAATGGTCCTGCCTTCTGTGCAGATGCAGGCTTGGTGCCGGGCTTTCTGCCAGTCATCTTTTTCTGTTTAGGCACCAATCCGATTTGGTTAGGTTTAGTTAAAGATTGTGATTTTGGTTCAAGTTAAGCCTTTCCGCTAAAACACAGCCGTTGTGAGCCGTTTCTATCCTGGAATCGCGTACTAAGTGTAGTTTACAGCACTGCTGTTTGATAACTGCGATTAATTTTGGCTTGATGTTAAACTGCGCTTCACTGCAGTCCAGGAGGCCACTAGAGCTACGCAAAGAATTGCATAACATGCAGATCCAGGTAACGGTGGATCAGTGGTAAAATTGGCCATCTGGACAGTCTAACTTATGGCAAATGAAATGGCGCATTGTCAAAAACGTGCCATTTTGCTGTGTGAACTAACGTATCCGTCAGTGTAAATCCCTTGAGTATACTCTGCACGCATGCTTGCCCCTGTCAGACTGCTAAGAGGCTTTCCTGCTCATAGGTGGTAGAAAGACTTGACCACAAAAAATCTGTTGGTCTGTATGAGGTGTTTTCAAATGAGACCCATTGTCACAATTGAAGCCGAAGACAAAGATCACTGTAAACCGCAGCTGGTTTGCATTATGTTCACTTGGCACTGACAGCGATACCTGTTCCTATTTGAATGTGCAGATAGTAGAGTCCTACGTTAAAGCTCTTCGGTAGGAAGAGAAATCAACTACCCAAAATATTCAGACCCAAATGCGCCACTGAGGTTTGGTAATGATGTAAGCCTTTTCTGGACGGGTAAACAAATGACGCTTTAAGTGTAGTTTTGGTTGAACCTCTTACTGTGTACACACAATTCTTTAGTCGCCCTTCTTGAGCCATCATTTTTGATATTCTGAATGAGTCTTTTTAAAGCTTTTTTTATTGGAAACCTTCCCGCTTTAAATGAGGCTGCAGCAGCAGGACCGTTTGTGACGTCGTCCTTTCAGCTCTGCGACGGTGCTTGAATTGAACACCGACTCGGATGGGCCACCACATCGAGGGGGGTCTGTGGGGCCACATCGTATAGAGAGCGCCGGGGTCTGCTGGCCCGTATGCTCACAGGTCAAATCCAGCTGACAATGGAAGGATGCACGGTATAATGGAAGGTTTTTCTTTGTGTGTTGGTGTGTGTCAGGAATCCATTTTGCAGCCATTAGTCCATCAGTTGTATAAGCAGGTTATGTAAAGTTTTATTTAGGACAACCATTTTAAAGAAAGAAGATGCTGCAGAAAACTCTGCATCTGACGCGTTGACTGTGTAATGACGTCACCACTGGTCCAAAAATGGCTAAATCTAATCTGTTTGCTTCTAAACAGCACTAAAAAGAACTGGCCTTGTGGTGTGGGGGCTGAGAGCTGAAGTGACAGACCTTCTCTTTCAGGCGGGACCGAGCCATGTTAAAGGACTAACAATGTTTCAAAGTTCTAGTCTTGGCAGATTTGCCCTTGCATCTTAACAAAGCTTTTGACAGCACAGTTGGTCTTATTCAAAAGCTCCTCAACATCTGGGTGGTTAATGTGGGTTCAAATGAACGTTGTTTTGTGCCATTAAATTCAAAAGTGACTTCCTGTAGAAGTAGTTCTGTCTTCCAAAGATTCACTGTGTAGATGCATGAGATTGCTCTTTGTTTCTTGACGTGCACTTCCAAATCAAGTACAATATTCAATTGCATGGTATCAATGGAAAGGTTTTGTAAAAACCAAAATTAATCCTACTTTAACAAATTTGACGTGTACAATGTCTTCCACGGGTCTTATTCTCTTTAGGTGTGTGTGTGTGTGTGTGTGTGTGTGTGTGTTTGTTTTGCAGGTGCAATTTAGGATTATAATGTAATTTACCGGTTTCAAAACTTGCTTAGTCCTCGAGCACAGACAATGTTGTCTGAGCTGGATCAGAGTAAGACTAATGTCATTACTCTGTGCCGTTTATCTTATTCTTCACAGACGGGACGCATTGACAAATCCTACCCCACAGTGTGTGGTCACACGGGCCCGGTGTTGGACATCGACTGGTGCCCCCACAATGATCACGTCATCGCCAGCGGCTCTGAGGATTGCACAGTGATGGTAATGGTTTCCACATCCTCGACACCTGAACTCAGACCTCCTGATTGGGGAAACTGCAACACACACCTTCCTGCGCTGATGAGTGGGGAGAGACTACGTGCTTGTATTACAAAAGGGGGGTGTTGTAACCCAGGGATGGGTGCAGACCTCACCCTCTGGATTAGATTAGACTCAAATATGTGTTGTAGTAATCAGAGCTCCGGAATGATTTTTCTGTTTATTGAGCTGAGGTCACTGACTTTTTTTAAGACTGCAGTTGTGCTATCCCGCATATGTCCTTTTTTGGGCAGTAAAGGGATATTAGGGTGCTGCCTGTTTGTCTGCTGCTCCTACTTCCTTACCTGGAAGTCCTGACTTCCTGTTAAACCCTCTGTGAATCAATGCCACATTTAGTTCATCTATGCAGAGTTATAAGCCATGGAATAGAACAAAGAAACTCAATGGTTCCTCTTTTCACAGCACTTGAGCTTTGAAGGAAAAACTGCCGACCTAAACAGGCTCTTCCCATAACTGCAGAATGTTTTGAACTGTGCACATACAGAGTATGCAATTCAATGAAACATGCAGAGGAGAATTATTCCCAAAATGGGTAGACCGGAAACCTATTTATCACATAGGATTAGAATTTCCACAGAACGCCTTTTGGCGATAAGTAACCTCACATCCAAGGCATTTGATTGACTTTACACAAAGGATAACTAATCATTATCTTTCTGTAGTATTTGTTTTATTATACCACTTTATAATTACATCCCTAAGTTAACTAAGTTACAATCTGAAATCCTTTTATCTCTGTCTTGTATTTGAATAATCAACTGTCTCATTGTGTCTAAATTTAATGTAGTTAGTGACTGAATTCTTGGTCACTGCTTCCACCCCCAGGTCACCTTTGGTAACTACATTTTTGTGGTCCAATACTAATACTATGTAGGCTCGGGTTGATAGTCATAATCTAATCTTTTTCGAAATTTGAATTTAATCCAATTTCTGGGTTAAAATAGGATTCCCTCCCGCTTTGCTGTTTTTCTGCTGAATTCTGTCCCGTTTCTGAACCCCACAGGTTTGGCAGATTCCTGAGAATGGCCTTGTGACTTCAATGGCTGAGCCAGTGGTGGTACTGGAGGGCCACTCCAAACGCGTTGGCATTATCACATGGCACCCGACCGCACGCAACGTCCTTCTTAGTGCAGGTAAGCACTGTCTGTGTCCCCAAGTCCACAAAATCCAGGTGGATTTGTAACCGAGTCCCGCTCACCTGTATACCACTCTGTCGTCAGGTTGTGACAACCAGATCATCATCTGGAACGTGGGCACAGGCGAGGCCATGATCACCCTGGACGAGATGCACCCCGATGTAATTTACAACGTAACCTGGAACCGCAACGGCAGCCTCATCTGCACCGCCTGCAAGGACAAGTCCATCCGTGTCATCGACCCCCGCAAGGAGATGATTGTTGCTGTAAGATTTATTTGTGATGGTTTGTTATTTTGAAAGGTGAATATATACCAAGCTGCAGTAAGAGGGGTTTGCAAGTAGGTTGATTTCTACAGCTTGAAGGCCTCCGTGCGTATGACAGCAAATGACCACTGCAGAGGTCATGTCAAATAAAAGGATTTGGTTTTCCACTTAATGAAAAAATAGTGCTTCTGCTAAAAAAGCGAGAGTAAAAGTGGACGTAGTAAGAGTCTGCCCAGGAGAGACGGTGACTTGAAACACACATGTGTATTCCTGACCCGAGAACTGCTGTTAACAGGAGAAGGAGAAGGCACATGAGGGCGCCCGACCCATGAGAGCCATTTTCCTGTCTGATGGCAACGTCCTCACAACGGGCTTCAGTCGCATGAGTGAGAGGCAGCTCGCCCTCTGGAACCCGGTAAGCTGCTTCATATATGCCGACTGCTCTCAATCGGTTTATTGATTATGTGCTCTTTGACTCAAACCATTATTATCCCGTTTTATTCAGTTACCTGAAATGTAGGAGTTGTTTCAACATTTGAACCTTTCTCAGGATAATATGGAGGAGGCCTTGACTGTAAATGAGATGGACACCAGTAACGGAGTGCTCTTGCCCTTCTACGATCCGGACACCAGCGTCGTTTACCTTTGTGGGAAGGTTTGTGTTCTTTGCGAGCACTCCAGTTCCACTTCCATTTGGCTGGATACAGAAAATAAAAACGTATTTTTCTTCACAGGGGGACAGCAGCATCCGTTACTTTGAAATCACAGACGAGGCTCCGTATGTTCACTTCCTCAGCACCTTTGCCACCAAGGAGCCCCAGAGGGGCATGGGCTACATGCCCAAGAGGGGTCTTGATGTCAATAAGTGTGAAATTGCGAGGTATGCAAAGATGGATGGCTATCTCGAAATCAGAATTTGTCATTTTGTCTTATGCGAACCAGATCTAATGCAAATCTTTTAACGTGACCACTAGATGGCAGAACATGATCATGACATAATCATTAATCCTTCTCCAGTCCAGAGAAAACAGTGTGTTTTGGTTGTTTGGTAACCCATCGAATTGCAGGTGATTTTCTTTCATTTCTATGTCGCCAGGTTCTATAAACTACATGAAAGGAAGTGTGAGCCTATCGTGATGACTGTACCGAGGAAGGTGAGTCCTGGTTTACAGACCTCTGATCTTCCTGTTGATACATTGCGTCCTTTTTTTTTTTTTTTTTTTTTTTTCCAATGGTATTTCTATTTTTCTCACATCTTCTCCCTTTTTCCTCACTTGCCAGTCGGACCTGTTCCAAGACGACTTGTACCCAGACACGTCTGGACCCGACCATGCCCTGGAGGCTGAGGAGTGGTTTGAGGGCAAGAATGGAGACCCAATCCTCATCTCCCTCAAGAACGGCTACGTCCCGGGAAAGAACCGCGAATTCAAGGTGGTCAAGAAGAACATTTTGGACACCAAGAACACTGAGAACTCGAGCCCTGCCAACAAGTCTGCCTCCCAGACTCCATCCATTGTGAGTACTTGCTTTTCAAAGATCTCCATTGTACCTCAGAAATGTATCGCTGGATTTGATTAGATTGTCAATTCTCCACTCGGTAGTGCTATGCAATATGTAAAACCTTCTGAAATGGATCCCACTATCAAAAAAGGACGTTAATTGTGGACCATAATAGGGCTGCAATTAAAAATGATTGTAATTGTCATAGTAATCTGCCAAATATTTCCTCAAATTATTATTTGGTCTGTAAAATGTCATAACGTAATGAATATTATAGACAAAGAAGATAAATGTGATTTAATACCTCTCGCTACTAAATATCTGCCTCAGTGGGACTCCCAATGTGAAGCAGACAAAGTGTATCTGTATGAAGCAGCGCAGATTGCTGGCTGTCTTCATGAGGTGGTTTGTAGATGTTGTTCCACAGACTCTGCGACCCACAAACTGATGGGTCTGTTGCTGCCCTGGACGCCTACTGCTGGGCGTCCTGCCGCACCGCGCCTCGCCCACAACACAGCCACCCGCCCGGGACCCAGCCCATGTGTCTCTCTGCAGTCGTGCTCTGTAATCACAGCCTGCCGGGCTCCAGCGCATTAACCCTCAGAGTACCAGACGCTGCCACATGGCGTCTACAGGCCCAAGACTTTAGGCAGAGACGGGACGGGTCTTGTGACGTAGATCAGGTCTGTTGTTCGTTTGGATGTGACTGTACTTGTGAGTCACTCGTTACTTGTGTCTCCTACAGAAATCTGGGGCCAAGCTGGAGGAGATCTTGAAAGAAGTCAAATCTCTCAAGGACCTGGTGAGCAGTCAGGACAAGCGGATCGCCAAACTTGAAGAGCAGATGTCCCAAATTGCCATTTAGGGAGCCTTTACCCAACCCGCTACAATTCAGGATGTTCCATTGGCTGAGTGGTGGGCGGGATCAGTCACTGCCTATCTCAATGACAGTGTTTCGTCTGAGGCCCTCGCCACATTCCAGTTGAACTTTTTCTTAGCCTGCCCCCGACCCTCAGTTTAACACAGGTGGAATAAGGACGCGTGGCGACATTAGACTCTCTTCCTTTTTATTGTGTGGCAGTCTTTTTTATTTTTTATTTTGTCTACTTGTGTAAAAAGGTTTTGCCTATTTCTTTACATTTTAGTAATACCAAGAATATTCCAATAGTCAGCATTTGCCATCGAATACCCAAATATTTTTAGTAGGTCTCAGCCTTTCATCTCACTGTATCCCAAAAGGATAATGTTGCCAAATTTGACATTTTGTTTACACCTCCTTTTCAGTATTTCTTTCACTGTCTTTGTGGGACGAGTCAAAATGCAAACGGGGACACCCAGTGAAGAACGCTGGTTATGTAAGGACATCATCAATGATCAACTACGACATTGAAATAATTTGGATAAAATTAGTGGTTCTACTCAAAAGATCTCAAAGATCTCAAACTCTGCCATGAGGCGTAAACGGGACCCATTTAGCTGCCACAGTCTCCAGCCCCACATTACATAAACCACCACTCTTGCTGTCTGTGTTGTGTTGACTCTTAGCTTTTTTTCCATTTTCTTTTCATTCCTCTTGCTTCCCGTCATTCTGACTGAGGACAGTAGTCCAAGTAATCAAGCATTCCTCTCATGCACCGTGTGCTTATTGGAGAAAGTGACAAACACATTCCACAAATCTCATTGGCCGTTTTTAGTGTTGGGGGGAGAAGATCCCTCTTTAGAGTTCATAGAGTTCAAGACATCTTTGTCTTGCCCATGAAAACCGTCTACGCTGTGCTTTGTTTCCGTGAGGGGTTCAGCCACGACCTCTGTGTTTAGTCGAGTCTAGTGGGATCCTTTTTTCCTTTGCATTATACGCCATCTCAGATCAGTATCTTCTGTTCAAACAAAACCAGAATTTACATTCACTTACAAATCAATCACAGAACTTGACTATTTAAATGACTATTTTCTGGTGATAAAACTGGAGATTGCTACAGAAACTGTTCATGATGGACCTCAAGGGCCTAGATAGTGTGTGTGAATATGTGCCTCATGTCTTTTGGGTCCCCGTCACAGTGGATTTTCCTGCTTTTGTTTCTCCTTCGGGGAGGGTTATGAAATGGACTCGCGGTAGAATGTCAGACTGGCCTCTGACCTGGATTCATTGAATAGTTGGGTGTTGCTTCACTGTTCATTTTAGCCTGTTTCTTGTTGCGGCTGTGCTTATTTCCCTCTCAGCACTTCCACTTTCTTTTAATTGTTTTTTTTTTTTTTTCTCAGAATCCTGTTCAGTATAGTTATCACAGATCCAGGCAACTATTGAAATACCGGGTCTGAGCTGTTTCGAGCAGACGGCTACGATTAAAGCTCCTCTTAATATTATGGTTCATTCAGTCTGTTGTTTGCCTTTTAATATTTGTTACCACTGTAAAGACCTGAAAGTGCCATAGAGGTGACCATGGAAGTGTTGTGAGAGTAGGTTTGAGTAGTAAATGGAAGAGTTGAATAAGGTGCCCAGATTCAAAACCACTTTGAGGTGCTATACTTTGTAATGAAAACACACTGTGTTCAAAGGACCCTGCTCGTTCAGTACGGTGTCAGCTGTTTGAGGGTGATGTCGTAAAGTCCTGCCAATCCATCCCACCGTACACCAGGCGGCGTTACTGCTACTTACGAGGTTTGATGGTAAGCAACGTGCCCCAGACATTTTGACACTTCCCACCTCGGTACGGGTATTCAAAACATCTTTACAAAAATGATGTCAAACCGAGACAGTCGGCGTGGCTTTGAGAAGCAATTGTGAGCAGGGAGTCAAAGAACATTAGCATCAGGAAATTATAAGGGGCTTTTACAAATGTGTCCGAAATAAAGGATGCTATTTGCCGCTCTATGGATTATTTATAGCACGGTCGGCACGAGGGCAAAGTTTTGAAGAGTAGCGAATAGCGAGCCAAAGGGACTCTGTAGGTTGGAGCGATGTGCAGTTGAAAGATAGATGTACGTTTGTTATTTAGGGTTAGGAAAGCGGGTGAAAGCTGTGTAAATAACATGACCCTATTTTCTTTTGTGGCTGTGCTGAAGAGGGTATTTGTGTGGGAGGTGTCTTTTTAAATGTTTCTCTGTCTGTGTTCCCTGCACCTTGCCATAAAGCAGAGCCTCTGTTCATGTCGGAGCTCCTACAAATATCAAGAAATTCAGACCAAAATGAACCAGGATGAAGCCTCATGTTGGAGGTCTGCTCAGCATTTTTGTTCATTATTCTTGCTTCAAGCATCAAACATTGATTATAAGAAAAAAATAATAAAGACTTTTTAAAATGCCGTCATTGTATCTTTTATTTCGTCTTTGCCGGTTCAAAATTGTTCCTCGGATTTGAGCCTAAACTACGAGGAGGGCGCTACTGGAAACACAGCCTGCGCAGTGTCTTTTCTCCCCTGCCATTAAAGACCATGAAGGAGTTCGTCTCCTGATGATAATTGACATTAGTCTTATCCTGTCTAATGTGTTCCTCTGAAGACGTACATCTTTAACCGTGGATTGTAAATATATGATCAGCATCAGTGCTCCTCATTCAGGTATTTTCTAGCTGCTGTGACACAGACGACCAGCCATTCATTGTATAGTAAATTATTTGGACACACGCTCAATTCATGTTGAGATTTGGGTAAATTACAAGCCTAATGTAGTAAATGGTCTCCATCAGTGTTGTGAGAACTTGACATGAGTACAGTACTAAAGTACTGCTATCGTGTTTAAAACAGCCAAAAACCATTTCTGTTCATGTTGAAAAAATATCCACACAAATTGTAGAAATAAGCCTTTACGGTTTTTCTCATCCAAAACCTGGGGAATTGCTCCCTTTTATTCCCCCAAATCTCCTGCTGATCAGGTGTAATATCAGCAGCCTGAAGTAGACGCCCTGTATGTTCAGATAACTGCTGCTAAAAGACATTTACGTGTTCTCGGGATGAAAAAGGTTGCCTTCTCTCTGCGCTGGTCTCGTCCTCTGTAGAGACGGGCTGTAATCAACAAGGACTTAATTAGAGGACTCGGTGGGAGGCAGAGGACTCGCCCCGCTAGGTACAGAAATACCCATTTCCCTAAAACATGGGACTCATGTTCTCACTGCAGCAAGCTTCAAAGCTCAGGCTCAGTTTGACTTGCATGAGTCTGATGTTGAATGAGTGAACAAACGCTGGGGTTCCTTACGTGATCAAACAAATTGAGTATTTACAGAACTTTTATTTATCTGAGAAAATGTCATTAACTGAATACTCACTACGTCGCTGTTCTCTCAAATACATCAGAAATGAATGTGTGGTCAAATGGGCCGATGCCAAATGGACACCCCGTAGGTGCAGGAGGAAGGAGAGTGTGAGGGAGGTGCAAGGAGGGAGGAGATGTTGGAAATGGAGGGATGGACATCCTTTTGCTGCGAGCAGACTTTTTATAGCTCTATAAAAAAAAAACATTCAGTATAACTCGAGGAGGACTGATGCTCGGAAACTCTGTTTCACTCTCTCTTTCCTCTGGTCCCTTTGTCTCCCCTTAATTGTCCTGCCTGTCTTCTGCGTTGGGCCGTTCAGAGGAGAAACCAAGGATAACACTTTCCGTAAGTATGTTTTTATGTTTGAAAAGAATTTAAATGCAAGTCAAAACCACGGACAAATGTTGCAGGTATTTCTGAGCGGTCTGTGTACAAACTGAAGACGTGCTGAGCAAAGTGTCGAATCCTATGATTCGAATTGCGGTAAGAGGGGTTTAGAGTTAGTTCATAATACTAAGTAAGTACATTTACTCACGTAGCACATTTCCACTTTATGAAACTTGTTCTTGGTATTTTCACTTAATACTCATATTCTCTATATTACAGTATTGTACCATGTAATCCATTGCGATGATTTGTAATTTGATATTTTTCTAATAGTTTTAATTAATTAGGCTTTATAGTGCATGTCATTTGTGTATATTATAGTTATATATATTTTATATTAGTTTCACTTATAAAAGATTGTAATGCTTCTTTCTAACCCGCAAGGTTCCTTTTTGTCTATTTCAAGAAAAATGATGTAATTAATGTTTTTTCCTGTGTGTTTGATCTACTGTGCAGGAGGTTTACCTCATATTTATGTGTGCATCATGTTAATATTTTAAACACATAAATGGTCATCCTTACAACTTAATGCTTATTTGCTAACTTTTCCAAAACTTCAACGTCTCCCAGACTAAATTTATAGTAAATGTGTCATTATTAATGGCAAACCCATCCAGGACATGTAGCCTTCCATAAAGCTGCTTCTGTAGATCTAAGAATGTCATGAAAAGGGTTAATTGCATATGTGGTGTGTGACGGCCTTCAGTTGAAGGTAATGTGGACCGTGCAGTGAAACAAGGGCAATGTCGTTACGGGTGTAATTATGAGTATCCAAGGCCAGGTCTGTCCTTTACATCCAATGACGACCCAGCCCACCATGTGGTGCAGCCGAGTTTACTGTATGCAGGACCACACAGGGAGGGAGGGGGGAGGGGGGGACTTCACACTATGTAAAGTGAATCAGAGCAGTAGCAGGTTCATGATCGTAGCACAATGCTGATCAGGAGCTGAGCACGGTGTAATCATACTGTCGGTTCTAAATGGCAGCAAGCTGAGCTCTGCTCTACTGTTTGGTTTTTATTTGTTAGAGCTTGATTTCACATTGAGCGGAAGAAGGATGGAAGAAACGTGGTATTGGGTCAGGAAGTATATCCAGTTAGTTGTACTGTCGGTAAATGCTGGTTTAGCTGCAGGCAGAAATATCTCCTGTGTGCTGCTGTGGGCTGCGACAGCTGCTGCCCAGTGTAAATATAGAGCCCACAGCCTCCCTCTGTGCTCCCCTGGAATACAGCTTCCTCCGGACTTTGGTGTGGTGGACGGGTGGCCTCCCTCTACTTTACAAATTATAAGGCCTTCAGCACCAAACTCACTGTCTCCACCCCAAATAAGTAATGGCTGCCCAACTGCCTGCTAAAATAGAACTGGAGTGAAGATGAATACTGCCGTTGCATTTCAGATGGAAACAGATGTTAAAAAACATGCTTTATTTTCTATATCTGTTTCATGAAAGACATGCTTAACACAGGTTAGTAGGGGAAAAATGAACTGAACAAACTGGATGAAGTGTTGATTATGGCTGGTAGATGGTTTCTGTACCATAAACCGGCTGGCTGGTTTCCCACTGTCCTGTCTTCTACTAAGCTAAGCGAACCAATTCATGGCTCTGTCCTTTATCAGACTCAAGCCTGTGAGTTGGATTTAATTTGAAGATCCTGGATTTCTTATGAGATCCTAAATTCAAGATGGCCATTGCTGTTGTTGCAGGACTGCGAGGAGAAGATGAGGTCCTGTTTGTTTTTTCTCGTCACCTGCGTGGGCCTTGTCCCGCTGTGCCGCGCCACTCCTCTCTTCTACAACACATCCATGGACGGCAGCGGGGATGAAGCCGAGCTGGAACTCCTTTTCCCCACCTCTTTTTCCACCAGAGCCCCTGTCCAAGTCTCTGCTGCCACCGAAGCCCCCAGCCTCACCAGCACCATCACATCCACCATCACCATCACCATGATTCGCCTGAAGGACTTTGTGCTCACTCGAGTGGTGGACTTCCTGCAGGAGAATCTGCTCATCCTCATCGTTGTGACCTCTCTTCTCATCGTCATGGTCTTCATCATCTGCTGCGCCTGTGCCATGAGTCATAAGCGCAAGCTGGAGGCCTACAAGCCCCTCCCCCCTCCAACCAAGAAGCACGCGGCTGATAAAACGGGCGCGGGAAAAAAGTCCAGCGAGCCCCAGGAGAGGCCGTACGCCGTCGACCACGTCAAGAGGGTCCAGACTCAGAGCGCCGCCTCCCCCAAGCACCTGCGCGTGCCCTCCAAGGCTCTGGTGGGCGAGAGGGGCCGAGACGTCAGGTCGTCGCCCCGCCAGGAGGTCAGAAAGGTGAGGGAGGCGGAGGAGGTGGAGAAGCGGAGAGAGGAGCCGAAGCACAAGGAGCAGCCGAAGCACCGGGAGGAGGTGCAGCGGAGCTCCAACCCCGGCACCAGCTCTGGCCCTTCGGTCTGCACCTGCCACCTGAAAAAAGGTCACCATTAGAGCACGGGCGGGGCTGATGTTGGCCTAAGAGGGGAAATGTCGGAAACAGGTCAGACAGGTTGGTTGTACTTCAAACATGTAGACAAATATTTAGAAATGCATTTGTGATTGAAATCTGGTATTTCCATTTACAACCACCAAGGAGTATATTTATATGCCCTTAAAAACATCCAATGATTAAATCGTTAAATTTAGAAGTTTGTGAATATTTGACTGATGGCTTGAATCAAAAATGCCAGAAAACAAAATAACGAGTTGTGTTGCTGCATAAATCCTGTCTGTAAATCTTGCGCGTCACAGTTGCAACGTAAATTTGAAAAGCTAAATGCCGACAACCATTAAACCCTCACAGTGGCTCTGTGTCCTTACTTTAACTGTGTTTTTTATTAGTGATAACCACAGTTAGCCTTGACTAATATCATATCACTGCGCCAGTGAAGTAGCATCACTTGAAACAGCAAAGATCGATACAGGAGAAAGACGAGAAAAACTATATTGTAAAGATCATTAAGAATGGAAATCCTGCATTTTGCCATGTTCTCTAATTGAAATGATAGAAAGTGTTTGTGTGATTTGATACCGAGTTGTATTACTCCATATGCCTGCCTAAAGGCCGAGGAATCTCCTCAGCATGTCCTGCTGTACGCTGTGGCTTCTTTTCACCAGCTACAACATTTGGAGCAAAGCCCTTGCTGCTGTGAGTAAAGCAAACAGTGAGACTCCAGTGAACTTGAGTTGTGTCATAAGCAACAAAAGTATCTCTTTATATTTACATTCATATTTAGTTAATTTTTTTTAAATGTTATTTTATGTCATATCATATTGTATATTAGACTACAAACCTAATTCACAAAGCTTTACACCCAAATAGCAATGTTCAACAGTGTTACTGGGAAGTTTAATAAGAAACATACATATATATATATCTTTTATCTATCTGTCTATATATTTATTTGGTTGATAGTTCTGACGTGCATTCAACATAAGTAAGGGGTCATGGGTACAAAAGCTTTGTGAATCAGATTTGTTTTTATAAGAAGTAATACTTATGTTTAAGATAAATCGTTTTGTTTTCAATGTAATAATGTGTGTGTAACGAGTCCTAACTTGAGTACGGAGATTGGTAGTAGTTTGTTCATCTTCTGCTGGTGTAATAGAATTAACTTGTGTCTAAAATTCAAACGATTGCATATATTTGTCTGACATAATTCAGACATAAATTGTGATTACACTGGAGAAGCTCTTTTGTAGAAACTCTCCATCCCTCCATCCGGCCCGTCAAGCTAATAACTCTAATGGGCCACACTTTGTTCATGTTTAAAACTCTTGAACCTCAGATTGATGTCCTCACATCAAGTTTCCACACAGATAAGTTGTTTACAAAATGGCAGTTTTCGTTGTTTAGTCGAATAAAATAGTTGACAATGATGTTTCTGTCATTTTTTTAAATGGTGGATGGTTTCATGATGATAGAAAATGCAGCCCAAACGAAACTATATGTTAGAAATGTTTATCATAAAAAGGAACTTGCAATTTCCACAATACAACTGGGTATGTTTCTCTGTATTTAGTTTTTCCCTTATCTCAATAAACTTTAGGAGCTGCCGACAGTCACACTATAATGTTCTAGCGGATCTAGCTGATCCCCTCGGCGACACTGAATCTATGCTCTTGATTCCATCGTAGCTTATTTAACAATGACACTAATAATACCACACAGTCAAAGACACATAGTATTTCTGTTTAGTTATGATAATCATAAAGGCATCACCAACACAATGCTCTTAAATGTAATTAACGTCTTTTCAAGGTGGAGCTTTTTTTAATTATGACACAACGCTGGTTGGCTCAATGAATAACCCAATATTTAGATGAATGTGGATTTTGTGATAATCTGAATCTGCTACCAGTAGAAATAGTATTTGGTTAAATTGCACATTTGTATGCTCTTTCCAGGCCTGAAGTCATCTGGAGGGATGTGGGCTGTTCTTTTGGATTTGGTCAAACCTCTTGCAGAAGTTCTGTCACAAGTGCATTGCAATGATTAATTTTGCTGGACTCAAGCATGTACACACACACAGACACACACACACACACACACACACACACACACACACAAACTCCTTCACGTTATGATTGGCCCTGGTGAGGCACTTGACACCATCACACCAAAACAGGCGTGCAGAAGGTATTGGAGCCTGGAGGTGACGACGCTCCTCTTTGTCCTTCGCTGGCCACTGTACAAGATTGTTTAAATATTTCAACAGCAGTACACCAGATACATACAGAGCCCTTTGCTCCAAAATAAGATCTCATGGCATGTGTTGTCTTTACAAATCTCCAGACATTGATTTGTTCATTTGAAGTTTAGTCAAACTTTACTGCAGTAACTCCTTTTCATGTTAATAGACATGTTAATTACCAAATCCATCCGAATATGGGCACGAGCCTGAAATCTATTTCAAATCATCAACACAAGTGTTGATCAAAATGTGATAAAAGCATTGAAAAAACGACCAAAGTAGAATTGTCTTTTAAATAAAGTTTGAGTTGAATCATGACTGGTTCTGCACTTGGAAGATCAAACATCAGAGATGACAGCACAGCAGCAAGCGTAACGCCGCGCCGGATGAAACGCGAGCTGTGGCGGTGCCTCGCACCCGGCTCACATTCCCCGCTCTTTTGTCAATGAGGTGCTAAATAATTCGAGCCAATACTCCCCCCTTAACTTTCACTCTTCCCACCTGTTGATGGGAAGATTCTCGGCTGGAGGACCACCCACCGCCGCAGCCCGTCCCCCGGCCTGTTTGAGACATTCAATGTCTGTTTGATTCCAGGGAACCTCACAGAAGGAAGCATCCGACACTTTTTTTTCTTCTTTTTATTGTTACATTCATCACCTCGAAGTTCTCTCTGTGTGTATTTTGGACCGTTTCACTGTCCACTGAAGCAGTATCATCTCTAAATCAATTGAATTGGGGAAGAGGATCCAGAATAGGTAATGCGGCACCTTAAGGCTGTCGTTAAACTTTGATGAGCGTCCGCCAGGAATTCTCAACAACAGCAGCAGTAGTTATATATGTCTTCAGAGAGACGGACCGTATGGGGACATCTCTGCTCACCTCCTCAGAGGAGCAGTTGAAACAGAAGGAGAAAATGGTAAGTGCTAAGCGTTTGTTTGTGTACTTGTTGGTGCTGCGTTCTAGACGTACCCTTTTATCAGCGATTCACACGCAGCACTTTGCTACAACTTACAAGCCGTTCATTAAGGGAGCTTCCTGTCAAAGCAAGTGGAAGAATGTGCCTGATGTGGTTGTCTCTCTGCGCCCTTGTTCCTGGCAGTGAGTCATGCTTTGGTGCCAATGGCGTGTCCTCCTGGTGCTCTGCCCTCTAGCCTGCCTCCCAGCACTTCCCTGTCCTCCCGGCTGCTGCTGTCCCCGCCCAGGATTCCTGGTTCTGTGCGAGGCGCTGGGTCTCCGGTCCCTTCCTCGCTCTGTGCCTCTCAGCACCTCGGCTCTGTCCGTGGCCAGAAACCAGCTGTGTAACGTGGACCACCTGCTGCGGCCCTTCTCTGACCTGCAGGAGCTGAGCCTCAGTCACAACCTGCTGGCCCGCTTCCCGCGCGGCCTCCCCTCGAGCCTGGAGTCCCTGCTGCTGCAAGAGAACCGCATCACTTACATCACCTCTGGCGCCCTGCGACAACTGGGGAACCTCACCCGCCTGGATCTGGAGGACAACCGCATCCGTGCCGTTCAACCCGGAGCGCTGCTGGGTCTCAACAAGCTGCAGGTGCTGACCCTGAAGGGGAACAGGCTCACACGCCTCCCTCTGAATCTTCCTCCGTCACTGACCCATTTAGACCTCTCCGCAAACTGCATCTCGGTCCTGGACCTGCCCTCGCTGTCCGCCCTGGTCAACCTGCAGGTCCTGAGGATCAACAGCAACTGCCTGCGCTCGGTGCCGGAGAGCGCCTTCGACAGGCTGCCGCGTCTCAGATCCGTGGCGCTCGCCAGCAACCTGTGGGTGTGCGAGTGCGAGATCCTGTATCTCCGTCGCTGGCTGCTGAGCGGCCGGCTGAGGATGGCCACGGACCCGGTGTGCACCGAGCCGCTGCACCTCGCCCACCGCCTGCTTCTGAACCTCTCCGTCGCGGCCCTCTGTCCTCGGGCCCCGAGGCAAAACGAGAGCAGCCACCAAGTGGACCTTCACTCGCCACTGAAAAGAGAGCCGGAGACGCTGGCGGCGAAGCCCACGGCACAGAGCTCAAACAAGACGCATTTGGGAAGCTCGGCCAGGCGGGAATCACAAGGAAGCACAGTTGGACTCATTTTCGAAGATGCTCGTAAGAGTGGCGTGTTGGTTAACTACTACTCTTTAGAGACCCTTACTCATGAGGAGTGTTTATCCCTGAATACAACACAAACAGTCAGCCCAGCCCCTTCAAAAAACACTACTCCAACCCCTCCTATAGAGACACAGAAAGGCAGAGGCAACGTCACAGGTCGGACCCCCCACAATGATGCTACCTTAGCGGAAGGGACCCAATCTTTGCTCTCCACAAACCGAGGTGAACTCCGGCCCACTCGCAGCACCCAGCGGTTCACACTGCGCCACTCTGCTGTGGTCGTCTCTCTGCTCGCTGTGTTGTGTGTGTTAGTAATTCTCCTAATGCTGTTAGTGCTGCTTGTACTAAAAAAAATGCTTTTGCGCCAACAAAGGGTGGCTCCGCTCGACGTCGGCTCCGGTGGATGACATCGACACTGAACGTGTTTTAATCCATTCGAGTCGCAATAAGCACACGGTGTCATACAATATTCAGTGATTTTATTCCATCAGGCCAAATACAGCGTGAATGCCAAAATCTAAATAAAAACACTGCCTGGCCCATAGTTTGTGGTTCATGATCTCATTTGTATTCTCTGTAGGAAACTGAAAGAAAATGAACATTTGCCATTTTCAAAGAGTATATATACACAACTCCCAGAAGAAGTTGCCAGGCCCGGTGGAGTATTGTGCTGACCGATGTTCCAAACAGCACTGCAGAGGAACATTACATGGCTGGTGTCGAGAGGCAACAGTGAATAAGGCATTAACTGCTGGCGTGCATGCGTTACTTTTTTTTCATGTCCTGTTTTACTCTGTAGTCTGACAGCGCTGCTTTTATGGCATCTTCTGCAAGCACTGGAAGAAAAGGAATGAGGAGGTTTTAAAAAAGTACTTTGAGCATGAATTTGATTTTTACTAAAAAACACCCTGCTGGGTAACCAATAAGAGGACAACCGTAAGAAAATGAAAAACGGCAAACAGAATAGTTTCAAATGCATGACAACTGGGCATGCAGGGGAAATGTTTTACTTAAACACTGCTCTCCACCACCATCATTGAAACACCGAAGCAGGGGATGTATGTTTTGGAACAACGGTGTCAATTAGACTAAATGTTCATTTGATCTTTTATAATCTTTATAAAATCTTTATAAAATCTGTTATATAAAGAACTTACTGGAACAATGAAGCTTGACTGGTGGAAGGCAGAGTTCTTTGGCAATGTCTGTGTTCCTGATCTTCAGAGCTTCATCAACCTGCAGGATGAAAGCAAGACATCAACAGATTAAAAGCAGCACGTGTAAAGTATTACACTCCCTTTCACCGGTGATGTACCAACTCACCGACTTCCCCTTCACCCACTCTGTGGCAAGAGAGCTGGATGCGATGGCTGATCCGCAGCCAAACGTCTTGAACTTTGCATCAACAATCTTGCCGTTTTCATCCACTTGGATCTGAAAACCAAACACAATCAAACCTGGCTGTACGATGGGACGTCATGAAGAGCTGCCTTTGACCTCGACCGTACCTGTAGTTTCATTACATCACCACAGGCTGGTGCGCCCACCAATCCGGTCCCCACATTCCTGGCGTTTTTGTCTAGAGTGCCCACATTTCTTGGGTTTTCATAGTGGTCCACCACCTGGGAGACAGATTGACAAAACAAAGACGACACGTCACGGCTTGACTGTTTATTGAGTTAAAAAGATCGGGCACAGCTGATATGGTTAGTGAAACAAATTGTTGTGTGTAACTTAGTTGTTGCAAACAACTAAGTTACACACTGCCACACGAAAGACACAAGACAGTATTAAACGCATGTTTTACCTTTGTGTGATACGAACCGAGAGCAGTCAGTTCCGCGCTGAATAACCGTCTGCTAAACAACACCAGGGAGGACGCGGAGTTTCGTAAAGAGACCATCGCCATGTTGAGATAACGATTGTTGACGGAAATCAACGAGCGAACACGAGAGGGGAGAGCCCACTATCTGTTGACAAACCCACCGAAGAAGGAATGTTCCGGCGGTGAGGGAGCACCCACTAGCGGCTAACACGAGCCGCTGCACGTCCAGGGGATCCACAATGGGAGCCATACATAATATAAACTTTTTTATTATTTCAGCAATTGCACAGTTTACAGGAACGTTCATTTCCATTATATAAGAAAAAACAGATGTGCAATTTCCAACATTGCATGTGTTTTAAAGATAATATACACTAGATGTCGCATTCGGGTTCTAGGCATACGTAAAAACCGCCGCCATCTTACCTCGGTGTTCTGTCAAAACTCTTCATCGCCTGTACACCGAATGCCGAATGGACTATGCCAGACTTTTGTGCTGCCTTTGGGTGTTCCAATGAAAGGAATGAAAAAACAAAACAGCAAGGGATAACGTTTCACAGGTGAGAATGATTTTATGGTATTGAATTCTATTTCTGGTTACAAAATCACATTATATTTCATGTTTCAGTCCTCCTGGTCGACGACCGCATGTAACGTTAACTTCGCCAATCCATGCTGGTTAGTTAGTTACAGTGCCGATGCTAGTGACAGTTTACAGCAACTGAGAACCGGGAACTTATTCAACCGTGCCTTTAACAGTACTTAGACTTGGCTACGTCCCTTGACGTACACAAAAAAAACTATGGACTTTATGGATTTGCTTCTGTTTGTAGTTTTCCAAGTGATAAACAGAGACGTCAGGCATGGACGAGAGCACTCAGGAGAAAGGGGTTCGAGCCAAAAGACCGCACCGTCCTGTGCAGCTGTCACTTTAGGCCTGAAGATTTTGACAAGACTGGACAGACTGTCCGTTTACGTCAAGGCGTGACGCCATCCATTTTTGAATTTCCTGATCATCTTTCAAAAGTATGCCGCAGCGAAAAAAAAATGTAGCCCAACATTTTGTGATTGATTACATGTTCCTATAAGCTCAAACAATTTCCCTTTTTCTCCAGCAGCCCAGTTCATCCAGGTTAAGCGGAACATCAAACAAGGCAACTGAAGAATCTCCACACCCACGGGGGTCCAACACACCTGTCAGTGGGTTTTTAAGACCAGGCCACTTTGATCAGTCAATCTCAGTGAGTGAAATGATTTAAACACATTTGGATGCTTGGTGGATGTGACAGTGACATTTTCAGAAGTTAGGAGACATGATTGAAGTTACTGAGTTTGTAACTATTTTAGGATCATGAGTATGCCCTTGACCCAGTCAAAGCAAAAGAGAAGTTGGCAGCGTCTCAGGAGAACGTGGAGAAGTTACGGCGGGACTTGAGAAATGCGAAGGACAGGGAAAGAAGACAAAAGAAGACAGTGGGCTCCTTGTTGGAGGAGTTAAAAAAGAACAAGATGCTGTCAGAGGAACTGGAGCAAAAGCTGGATTTCTGCTCTGGTTGGTTGAATGACAGTTAGTGCTTCCTGCAGCCTGTCGGTCTTTTCTCTTCACACACACACACACACACACACACACACACACAGAGTATGTCTCATTTCACACATTTTGATTGACGTCTCGATATTGTTCTTGATAACTTACCTGATACATTTTTTTAGTTAGTCATAGAAAAAAATGCATATGATTAAGCTGTCTCTAAATCAATCTGAAGTATGTCTCTGTGAAACTATTATTATTTTCCTGATCCTTCCAGAACTTCCAGTTGAACTGTTCAAGCACGACCATGCTTTCACTCCTGCTCAAAGGGAATTTGCTTTAATGCTGCATTTACACGGACCTAAAGCCTACGCTTACTTGAGGGAAACCATGAAGATACCACTCCCACATCCTCACACTCTTCTAAAGTAAATATACTATTTTCTAGAACTTCACATTGGTCAGAAATGGATGAAACTTGTATGTCTATGAGTTCTGTGGTTTGTTGCTTTTCCTGTAACAGATGGTGGCAGACAGTGGATGCTAAGCCTGGGTTAAACACATCGCTGTTAGACATGCTACATAGACGGAAAAACGAAGCCCCTGTTAGGTATGGTCAAGTGTGTCTTTATTTTGGATGGCATGTCTATAAGGAGACAAGTCCAGTACGATTCCCACAAACAGACAATGATTAGTTTTGTGGATCTTGGCAGTGGGATAGATGATTGATACCAAGTCAAGGTACTGTAAAAGGGATTTTCTCGGCTGAGCACTGCGTCCAACGGGCCTCTAACATCAGCTCAGCAGCCCATCAGTGCCCAATGTCTCTGAAACAGAGTTGTGAAAGCAGAGGTAGGGTCTTGGTATTTGGTCTTCGTGATCACATTGTTGAGACTCAAGATGCCATAGACAATCACCACTTTAGCTTAATTTTGCTGGGTGTTTGTACCTTTCATAAGTTAACACAACACCATGTGGCAAAGGTTCATACTCAAAAGTCAAAGGAAGAAACTGTGTAATATGTCTATGGGTGGGAGCCACGGTGAGTTCCAGCTTCACCTCTCGCGATACTTCTGGCTTGTAGGCTGTTACCAGGCAGACGGACATCCAACATGGCCGCGTCGAGCAACGCAGAGCAAACGCATTTGCAAAACATGGAGGAGGGAGATGCGGGGATGGAAGAGAAGGATAGAGACTCGGACGAAGGAGAAGAGGAGGGCATGGGAGTAGATATTTCAGATGATGAAGAGGACAATTCGTCGGAAGACGAGAAAGAAAATGAAGCGGAGATCCAGCGGTTGGAGGAGCAGGTGAGCGGAGTTTACTAATGTTAGCCGACGAGCTAACGCGAATGAATGGGTGGTAACGTTGAACAAAGTCGGCTAATGTTACAACGAACCAATTGACCACGGCTTTAAAGTTACGTGCTATTTTGCTCTGCTCTAGTTTAATCGAAACACAAATTGTAATATAAAATGTAAAACAATTAGCGGCGCACGATCGGACGTCATCCACGCTAACCAGTTAACCGTCGTGATTAGCAGACATGCTAATCAGTGACTGAAACGTTAATGGCGCCTTTTTACTATGTCAGTTCATCGGGACATTGTAGCTTCTAAAGTTGTATACTTCTGCTTTATTAATAACGTATCACATGTTTTAAAAGAAATCTGCTGCACGGTAAGTGCAGCCTTTGCTTCCAATAACACAGTTGTGATTCCCCAATCATTACTATAACGTTAGTTCAGTACGCTCAGTGTAGTATTTAACACTACAGCCCTGCAGCAAATACCACCTTCATGTCATTATCTTGTGTTGACATGGAGCGCTCCTCCACTCTGATATTAGCTACAACCACCAAGATAAGTTTATGCATGAGATTAGTGTTAACTAGAGACAACCTTATTACCCAGCAACTGTACGTGTACATTAATACACTTGCTGGATTGATGATGTCAGAACATAATCTGTGTGTCATCAATGAGTTATGACGTTTTCTGTGGTTAAAAAAAATCACTGATATAATCAAATAAATGCAGAGGAAAATAAGCATGGCTTAATGGGGACATTTTTAGTTGTACTCATTTTTAATGGCTCATCCTCCTTTTATCGTTGTGGTTTTTCAGCTTTCGATCAATGCTTTTGACTACAACTGCCACGTTGATCTCATCAAACTACTGAAGCAAGAGGGAGAACTTGTACGCCTGCGAAAGGCAAGGGAGAAAATGAGTGAACTTTTCCCGCTCACTGAAGGTCGGTGCATGTTCTCTTCTTGGCTCAAATTAGCCGTTGACAATAGCTCTGAACTTTCTCTGCAACTGTAACCAACTCTATTGAACCCTGCAGAGATCTGGCTAGATTGGCTCAAGGATGAAATCCGTCTGACTGAAGAGGAGCCTAACCGGGAGAAAGTATATGAACTTTTTGAGACCGCTGTAATTGACTATATCTGTGAGTGCATTCCAACATTAGTAACTGCTTTTGAGTCAACGTTCAGTCAATTAATGAATTTAACATTTAATCTGATTATACTCAGGTCCTGAAATCTGGCTGGAATTTGCTCAGTATTCAATTGGTGGCATGGGCTCACCAGGTGGGGTGGACAAAGTGAGATCCATCTTTGAGAGAGCTGTGACGGCTGTGGGACTCCACATGACCAAGGGGCAGACCGTGTGGGAAGCATACAGAGAGTTTGAGAACGCCATTCTTTCCACCGTACAGGTTTGTTTTAATCACTAGGATCTCATCGGGGCCAGATAAATGCTTAGATTGTATTGCTTTCAAAAGCAGTTTCTTAACGAAAAACAAAAGCCGTGTTGTGTACTTGCAGGTGACAACAATTATTCTTCCGAAAGTTAACTGTTAAATCCTACTTTTGAAAGCTACTCTAATTGGAATTTGATTGATTTTAATTCTCTGCCATGTTTCCTCTCAGCCTCCCCCCGGAAGGATTCCTACTCGCGAGGAGCAGGGGCTGCTGAACACTCAGATTGAGCGTATCCACACGCTGTTTCGTCGCCAGCTGGCCGTCCCGTTAATGGGTAAGCATGACCTGAGGACGCCTCCTCTGTCCAGACGAGCTGCAGCTAAACAGGCAGGATTCATGTCGCAAGGATCTCTGGTCGAAAAACCTAAAGAACTGTGAATTACCCCGTTTCTAAAATGTAACGCTGCCTCGTTGGATAAGTTGAGCGTGGCACGGTCGTGATGTGGCTTTTGAATTGGGATGCAGATTGAGGAAGAGAACACTCCTCTTCATTCTCTGACCACGCTGTCAGTTGGTTGCAGGAGTGGGCGAGCTGTAGCCAGATGGTGTAGTTTTATCATTTCCTCTCCCAGCTAAAGGGATTTCTGTAGGGTTGTCACTTTTATTATTTAAACCTATCTGGTTGAACTATTCACTTAAGTATGAGATCGAGATTAGACTGTAGACCGTGAACAATGCTACACTTTTACATAAATATTTTTACATAAATACTGAATGTGCCGTTTGTTTTATTGATAATGTTTGACTGTCTAAACGTTGATTATGGTTCTCTGTTGCTTTTGTAGACATGGAAGCCACCTATGCAGAGTATGAAGAGTGGTCAGAGCATGGGGTGGCTGAGACGGTCATGCATCAGTACAAAAAGGCTTTGGAGCAACTGGCGAAGTACAAATCTTACGAAGAAGCACTGGTAACTGACTTATTGATAATACAGTCTCTTGCCAATGTTCTTTTTGAATTGGTTAATAATATGCATCTTTTTAATACATTTTTTAAATTCATGTTATGGTCTTTCTGCAGATGGCAGCAGAACCACCCAAGCTGGCAGAGTATCAGTCCTACATCGACTTTGAGCTAAAGGAGGGCGACCCTGCTCGGATCCAGATCACCTTCGAGCGGACTCTGGCAGAAAACTGCCTTGTGCCAGACATGTGGGCCAAATACGCAACATATCTTGTGAGTAATGGGCTCATATGTGTTTATATGTAGACTTTCTTTCTAAGGATATCATCGTTCAGCATTGTTAAATAATCTTTCTGTTGGCTGTTCTCTGTGCAGGATCGTCAGCTGAAGATCAAAGACATGGTTCTCTCTTCTCATGAACGTGCTGTGAGGAACTGCCCCTGGACGATGGGTCTGTGGAAGAGCTACCTGCTCGCTCTGGAGAGGCACGGAGCAGACCATCACACCGTCTCAGGTAGAAACTGTTCACACTACTTCTGTTGCTGTGAACTTCCCATTTGGAGAGATCCCAGACCCAGCAGGGGTGTCTTTGTCTTCCTCACAGATGTTTTTGAAAAGGCGCTGAATGCTGGTTTCATTCAAGCAACGGATTATGTGGAGATTTGGCAGTCATACCTCGATTACCTGAGGCGACGCGTGGATTTTAGCAAAGGTTAGAGCAGCTCTGTGTGAAACACAATACGTCTTTCTTTGAAATGGTTCTTTAGGGTTCCTTTATTGTTGTCTTGCTGAAGGTGTTTCCTTTGTGTGTTTTTTTTTTTTTTTCAGAATCAAGTAAAGAATTAGAGGAGCTGCGGGGAGCATTCTCTCGATCATTGGACTACATGAAACAAGATGTCGAAGAAAGTGGGTGGACTTGCGTCAGACAGAGATTTAATTCTGTGGTATTTGTGGTTTGGTTTTCCTGAAATCCATCTTGTGTCGCTAGGGTTTGGTGAAAGTGGAGATCCTTCTTGTATCATAATGCAGATCTGGGCCAGGATCGAGGTAAGAGGCGTTGCTATGACAACCATTTTCCTGGCATTTCTGTAGTAGAATTGTGTTTAACCGTGTAGTCATTATTTTGTGTAATTTTGACTGGTTCAATTCTTTTATCCTTAAGCGAGTGTGTAAATATCTCATGTTATAAGTACTCAACCGCCTTGAGACACACGGTAAAGGACTACAAGGCCTTTTACTAAACTATTGCAGAACCTTTCTCAGAATATGACTGTCATAGCCGAGTTTTGCAATGAAAGATATTCTTACGAATCAGTTTTTATAACCACACAATTCTGCCCCGGTTAACGCCATCTTTTTTTTTCTCCCCACCAGGCCCTCCACTGCAAGAACATTCAGAAAGCCAGAGAACTGTGGGACAGTATCATGACAAAAGGGAACGCTAAGTATGCCAACATGTGGCTGGAATACTACAACCTTGAAAGGTATGTCAATCAATGTGTGAAGGGGATGGACAATTGAGTGCTGACATCTTTAATTCATTTTTTATTTTATCTGTAGGTCTTATGGGGACCCTGTTCACTGTCGGAAAGCTCTACACAGAGCAGTTCAGTGCACCTCCGACTACCCTGAGCACGTGAGTGAAGTCCTGCTCACATTTGAGAGGGTTGAAGGTGAGTGCCAATGGAAAAAAAGGTTAAATCCAAGCTAAAAGAAAGAGTATTTCATGGAAATACAGCGTCTCTCTGTGTTTTGCGTCCTCGCCTACAGGTTCTCTTGAGGACTGGGACGTGGCGGTGCAGAAGACAGAGACTCGGCTGAACAGACTCAATGCGCAACGAGCAAAGGTTGGAGCACATGTCCTCGTTGCACTGGACGGGCGTCTTGTTAAACTGCCTGTGATGTAACGTTACCATGTCCTGCCCTTCTGGTAGGTAGCTGAGAAAGAGGCCAACGTGGCTCGCCAAGAGGAGGAGCGAGCTGATCAGCGGCGAAGGACCAAGGCCGAGAAGAAAGGTCAGAAGAAACCCCCGAAAGGAACTCGAGCTGGGGAGAAGAGGAAAGCGGAGCAGGAGGATTATCACGAGTGGAATAACAGCTCTGGTAAATGGAGATGATTTTGTTTTTATGAACCTTTTTATTTTACGGCAAAAAGTATTCCTATGAAATGACGTCTTTGCAAATGTCTCTCTCGCTCTATACCAGAACACGGCACTAAAAGGCACAGAGGAAATGAGGACCAAACCGCAGAGGAGCACATGGACACTGAGACGGGGCTCTTTGGGAAGAAGGCCCCCCCCGGCTATAAGCGCCCTCCTCCCGGCAACAAAAGGGCCCAACAAGGAGGAGCGGCCGCTGCACAGAAGCAGAGCAACGACGACGACAAGCCTGAGCTTCGCAACGACAACAGCAGCGTATTCATCAGCAACCTGGCGTACACGCTGGAGGAGCCCGAGGCGAAGATGAGGACGCTGTTTGAGACCTGTGGGCCCATCGAACAGGTCCGCCCAGTCTTTGCCAGCAAAGGGGCCTTCAAAGGATACTGCTACGTGCAGTTTGAGTCGACCGTGTCTGTCGCTGAAGCCTTGAAGTTGGACCGGCGGGAGGTGGAGGGCAGACCCATGTTTGTGTCACCGTGTGTAGACAAAAACAAGAACCCTGACTTTAAGGTAAATATGAACATAATTAACAGGTTTTTTATTTTTATATCGGGAGGTGTCAAGAAGGCATATCTCATATTTTTGCTGCGTTGTATTTATCATTTTTATTTGGTCTATGGTTAGGCATATAATCCACATCTCATATCATTACTTTTGAACGTAATCACGGTACACACTTGGAAGTGTAATGTGGAAAAAAGAAATTCCAGATGTGCTGGTTTTCCATTGTAACCTTAATGTCTGCATAGGTGTTCAAGTACAACAATTCCATGGAGAAACAAAAGATCTTCATCTCCGGACTGCCATTCTCGTGCACTAAAGAGCAACTGGAGGAACTCTGCAAAGTTCACGGCACCATCAAAGATATTCGTCTGGTTACGTATCGCTCGGGAAAACCCAAGGTGAGCCTTTAAAAGGAGGACAGGGTCCAGATGTTTGGCCCACAACAGTCCTGGTTAAACTAATGGTTCCCCCTCTGACCGTGCGGAGCCAAGTCAGCTGTGTTACCCGTCTCTCACCGTGTGGCTCTGCAGGGTCTGGCATATGTGGAGTTTGCAGATGAGGCCCAGGCTTCGCATGCAGTTCTGAAAATGGACGGCATGTGCGTAGAGGACAACAAGATTTCCGTTGCCATAAGTAACCCTCCTCGCAGAAACCCGATGGATAAAGCTGGTTCCAGCAGGCTGCCCATGGACATGCCTCGCCAGGTCTTTGGATCGTAAGTGTACTGGCACATCTGTCTACCCGTCTGCCTCCCTGTGGGGTGTGAGTGTTCTGAAACAAAGCTGCTTTTCTGCCTCCCCAGGAGAGGAAGAGGTCGCACCCAGCTCTCGCTGCTCCCTCGTTCCCTCCACCGACAGAGTGCGCCGGGGGCCAAAGCGGAGAATGGCGCTGCGGCCGAGAACGCAGCCGGAGAGACGAAGCCGTTGTCAAACTCAGACTTTGCCAAGATGCTTCTCAGCAAGTGAGAAAGCCAGAGAAAAGCCATTGCGCGTCCCTACAAATGAGTGTTAACCCTTCTGTAATTGGCTTCCCGGATCCCCTTTAATCTCAAGTCTTGTTCTTATCTGCCGCTCTGCGAGATTTGCCTTAATCGCCGAACTCTCGCCCGCCACCGGAAAGCGTTTTCAAACCAGACTTTTCCCCAGTGTGACAGATTGTTTTTGTTTTGATGATGTTTTATTAAAAAAAAAGTGTATAATAATTGTGTGTAAATAGACTGTATTTAAAATTGTTGCAAGGGTGTTATTTGTGTAGGTGGAAGGGATCTGAGAGAAACGTATGAAATCATATTTTTTTTTAATAAATATTAACAGCCAACTGTTTGAATGTTGTTAACAGGTTATATGCACACAGTTCAGATGTGTAATATTGTGTGTGTACAGAAGTTGGATGTTTTACAGTGATGTTTTTTTTAGGAAACCTAGGATTTATGTAACTTATTTAACGCTGAGAACTGAGTTAACAAGGCTAGCAGTTACCTTTTTTTTTTTTTTTTTTTTTTTACATAATCCAGTCTGTCGTTGATCAGTATTCAGATGCTGTGACGTCTTTGGTCTCTCGGCTTGTGAACATGATGCTGCAGTTTAAAGCTTTCTCAATCTGTCGCGCTGCTAACATTTACTGAACTGCTCAAATTTAATCTGTTAATGCAAATCGCCTGTTTGGGGTAATAAAGTAATTTGTATTTTCTATAACAGGCACATTGATAGGCTTTGTAGAAAAACAGATGTTTGGATATTAAGTTATGGTTGTGTAGATAATGTTCATTAGTCTTTTCATACGTTTTCTAAATCGATGGAATAGAAGCTCTTGCTCACCACAGTGGCCTAACCGTAACGAAATATGTGGTCTCTCAAGTCAATTTACGTTTTGTGCACATTGCTCCTGTTTTGTAGAAGTTCTGAAGTCATAGTTTGGAATTATGTATAAAGAAAAATACTAAATGGAGTTTTTCTTTGGTGTTCAATCAGTATTTATTCACCAACTTGTTTCATTATCTACCTTCTACGCTTGTCTTCCTCTTCCAATAAAGTTGCACAAGTCATCTTTTCCAATATTACAATTGTAAAACTTTTTTATTAAAACTTATATATTAGATACTTAAATAAATAATCATATACATGAAAAATATTCTTTACAGTGTTAAAGACATCACAGTCGTCCCAAAGATAATTATCTGAACTTCACCACAAGGAAGCATGAAGTGGTATGACATAAGACAACTATCCTCCTCACCCGCAGTGAGCAGTAGATAGAAACCCATAATCCCCCCTGCTGGCATATCATTGCACACTAAAAGTGTGTAAACGTCTAAATCAATTTCATTTCAACACTCCCAATGAACATCCCAATCCCAATGAATTTAGCAAGTCTATAACCCAAACTGAAGCAAAAGGGTTACAGCCCGACTTTCAACACAACCCCAAGAAAGCGCTGTGAGCTTTTCCCGCCTGCGGCTCAGTTGTGAATGGGGATGGTCTGCTTGCAGTCAGGGCAGGCGTGTTCCTGGCTGGCTCCCGGCAGCCCCACAGCGTGCTCGCTGGTGGAAATCAGCAACGTGTCCAACGTCATCTCCGTGCACTTGGCTATGAAGCGGATGAACGGCCGTACGTCCCCCTCGTTGGCCGTGTCCAGCGCGGCGTAGTACTCGGCCCTTTGCTCCTTGCGGATGGTGATCGGCGGGTATCGCGCCTGCATGAGCACCAGGTTCATGAGCAGCCGCGACGTGCGTCCGTTACCGTCCACGAACGGGTGCACGTAGACCAGCTTGTAGTGCGCGAGGGCCGCGTACTCCACTGGGTGCATCTGCAGGGCCTCCTCGCTGTTGAGCCACTGCGCCAGCTCCTCCATGTGTCTCCGCAGGTCCTGCGGGTGTGGCGGGATGTGGTGGCCCACAAACACCTGGCTGGTGCGCAGCCTTCCCCCCTCCACAGGGTCCACGTGGCCGAGCACCCGCCGGTGTATCTCCAGGATGTCACTCACAGACATGGTCCCTGTTCTGGACAGCAGCGTGGTGTTGATGTACTTCATGGCGGCGTCCACGCCGATGGCCTCGTTCTGCTCCTGCAGGCTCTTCCCGGGGACGGCGTAGCGAGTCTCGATGATGTGACGGATCTCGGACAACGTGAGCGTGCTGCCTTCGATGGCCACCGTGTGGTAGATGTGATGGTAGTAGGTTTCCTCCATCACCCGGCGGAGGGCCGAGTTGCCTTTAGGGATGGACATAAGCCGGCGAACTTTGCTGTCAATGATGCTGAAGTAACGCTGGTCGATCTCCTCCACCAGGGGAAGAGTTCGGTCGCGGCTGACCAGGGCTCTCTCGTTACACGGTGAGATGGCCAAGGCCTTGGTGTAGAGGTGGTCTGCCTGGACCACATCCTTCTCTTCCTCCAGGATGGTGCCCAGCTCCGTTAGGGCATCCACAAAGTCTGGATTCATGCCAAGTGCGTGTGTGAGCAGCTTGTGAGCCTTCTCCCGCTTCCCCTGTTTCCTCATCTCAAGAGCCAGCTGCAGCGCCGCTTTGGCCTCCAGCTTCATCTCTGCAATGAGAAGAACCATGAGATCCAGGACCTCGCTCCTGCAGTGACCATTATATGCAAAAGCAGCTGTTATTTACTCTGAATTGAAATGCCCGGTCTCTTGAGAATCAACATGCATAGAAAGTGGACATTTAGGGGAATCTTGTCTTAAACATCTGTTGGACAAGTGGACGAGTACATCACTGTTGCTTGGTACCTTTGCTCGGCTTGGACCTCAGAGGAAGAACATCCAGGGCCGTGAAGGGGACGGTGAGGCTGGTGGACTGCACAGCTGGAGGCTGCGGAGAGCTTCCCCACAGGTGGCAGCGGAGCTGCGCGAATCCCCTCAGCGTGGCGCAGCATCGATCCTCCACCCCCACCAGGGGCATCAGGACGGCCGCTAGAAAGCCGAGGAGGACACACAGCAGCGGGCACCATCCTCCCAGGAAGCGGCCGCTGGTGTGACAACACGCCTTCAGAGCAGTAGCCATGAGAATCTTCTAGTGATGCGGGTCCCCGCGTAGGTCCTCCCCGGCTCGGGCTGACCGGGAGGAAGACATGTTCATTGAGATACAGCTCCGTTAACGAATTTATACAGCTCGGTAGTTAGTAAGCTAACGGTAGCTGCGGTCAACCGAATTTTCCGTCCGTTCTGTGACTCTGAAACACCGACTAATTAACGACTAGAAGGCGGCTGACGTTTTCTCAGTTGCTCGGTAAAGTTGTGTACAAAATGTAGACACACGAAGCGTCACCAACTTCCTTGGTCTGAACATCCTGGAATATCATTGGTCCAAAGATGTGCAAGGGTGCTGCTGATTGGCTGAAAACGCAGCAATTCAACGAATAGTTCGTAAAGGACTCTGATTGGTTATTGTAAAGTGCTACCCTAAGTCTAGCCTTGCAGGCTAGGCTGAACTCATCGCAACACTGAGTTGTTTTTGCACCATATTACAAATAGATCGTTGCTTGTTTTGTGGCTAATACTTGTTTTTTAGAGTTTTCGTGAGTGAACCAATGACTTTCCATTTTTAAACCTACCTATTTAAAACTTTGATTGGATGACATTAGTTGATCCAAGTCAAATAACTCAGTATTATTTCATTTGTGAAATGATGCTCTTTCATTCTAATGTATGTGTTTCTCTTTTTAGTGTTTTATTGTTATTATGGGGAATGCATTATAAGAATTGTATTGTACAGAGTAACTTTGTTAACCGTACACATGCCAATGAATATCTTGAATCCTGTATCTTAATGCAAGGATACTAACAAGCAGAAGAGGGCAGCATTGCTATGTTGTTAAAACATCCCAGCCAGCATGTCCCCGAAGACTGGAGAGAATTGGCCTCAAAATCCCTTTCATCAAGATTTCTTGTCATGCAATACAGTTTGTGAATGCCATAAAGACAAATCTATATTTTTATGAAGTTGAACTTCTTACCCCTGAGCTTCATTTGCTTCTCCTTTCTATTAACATTTGGTCATCTTACCGTTCTTTTTGTATTTTGCTTTCTTGTCATTGGTATTTAGTTTAGTGTTTTTTATGATAATAAAAAATGCTTTATACTTTTATATGCACGTATTTCTAGAGAAAATACCCTTCCACCAGCTAGGGAGCAGCGCGTGGTGATAAGGGTTGAATCCTGGCTTTGTTCAACAGCCAACACCACCATAGATATCTGTACGAGATGGCAGCCTGAGACTGCAGCAACATGCTGACGCCACTAGACATCGCAGAGGAAGTTATCAATAAACAACCGCGTGGAAGATTTTATGTGCGCTTAAAAATTAAGTAGGTCCTTCTTAATTTTGTCAAGTTATGTTTCACACTGTACTCGCATTGAGCTGTGGAGGAGCCGCACAGTAACCTCATTTAGCACAACGAGCCCCACTGTGCTGCTGACCCGAAGCAGCTTCACCTTGGAGGATAGAGGAGCAGCCTTCGCAGTCTCCAGCAGCCTCACTGTTATTTATGTGCTACACCACACTACTCGCAAAGCAAAGCCACAGCGGTAGCATGTTATTATGGCTAATAGTAGCGTTGCATTTATTTTACATTCAGTGAAAGAAAGAAACCGCGGGGGCATATTGTGCCATGGATTACCTGAAGAAAGAACAACTTACTTCTCGTTAAGGCATGTCCATGGTCATCTGGGGCCTGAAGATGCTGGTGGTATTAAAACAAAATAATTAAAATAAAGCCTTCCCTATTTTTTATGAACCCAACACTAAATCATGTGTCAGATACGTAATAAATAATAGTTAAAGGCAAATTTATCGTTTTTACGGATTGTGTCAGAACCGTACACCTTTGAATAAAGATGTTATAACATGGACTGTAAATGTCTTTATGCTGATAACATGCTCAGAGGACGTCAATACATGAGTCCATGTGTATTACTGCCTATTTTTAGAATCTCAAACTACAGATGACAAAACAATTAAGATAAAGCCACTGAGACAATGCAGAGAGAAGGGCGTGTAGTGTACAGTGGACAAAAGGAGGCTGACAGTTGTCATGTCATAAGACGTCTCAGATCAGGTATCCGGGGAGCATTCTTGTGTTGATGTACACATTAGCTTCTTATATGATAGTGGTGTGCAGAAAATGTTTCGCCAAAGTTGCTCCAAAGCTTGTATAGACCAGATACGGTTTTCTGCGTGTTTTCTGGAGGAGCTTTTCAAATTTGGAAAAATGACCCTCATGATGTCATGACAGTGTCGTCAGGGTCATCCCATCCTTTAAACAACAATATAAGACTTGTAAATCTTTTAACAGTGAGCCTGAGTGAGTTACAAACGAGGCACGGACCGTTTCATAAGAAGGTGCCCTGCTGTATCATGTGAAACATAAAGCTGTTGTTGCAGTTTAACCCAAAGGCTACTCCATGTGAGTCAGCGTTTTCTGCTTGGAAAATCATTCATCTATAAACCGCATTTACAAAAAAGGTCCCTTTGGAAAAACCCAATGAAGGAATTTGATTTGAAAAGATTGATTTCCATTTGACGAGGCTTTCTATGAAGCTGACATTTCGATGGTGATCACATTCTTTCAAAGTGAACCAGGCTTTTTTACTTTACTTCTGTAGTTAGGGTTGACATAATTGACGCTAAACTAGTGTGGGACATCAATTCTGCTATCTGGCTGCCGTACAGCGGCTTGAATCTCAGAGCGGCATACAAGCAGTGATATCTTTGCCACTTCTCAATATGCTGCTGCAATTGAGTTTAAAATTGGCTTTAGTTGAGAAACAGAGCAGATACGGCAGAATGGGCGACTGAAAAAGGAGAATAGATGGCAGGAAATGAACTGCCCTCGGGCCTTTTTGTGGACCAATTCTATGCCCATCTGGCATATGCTTATATGCGCTGAAGCCCCCACGGCCGTGGAAACAGATAAAACAGAGTCTGCTGTGATGAGGAGGGCTAATTCATTTTCCCTTTTTATTTTTTGTTTTGTTTATGCAATGAAATGCCTCATGTCACTTTGGAATTATGGTCAGAATGGAGCAGTGTCATGAAAGGTTTGGCCTCTGTTATCTGTGATGCATTCCTACTAAATGAAATAGCTTAAATTCAAATGGTTTAAGCCCCGTGCTTTAGCTAAAACCAATATTGCAATCTCAAGGAAGAGGAAATCAATCAATACAGTCAATAAAAACAACAGCAGCCAAATAAATGTTGGCAAACACGTTCATTAACTTGTCTGCGCAGAGAGGGACGTTTGGAACCGTCGCCCCGGATAAGAGGTTGAAGATGAGATGAGGGATTCGTACATCATGCGTTTATCTCCATTATCGGTGTTGTCAAATGACTGGGACGCACGCAGCGTGAATTACACGCTTTCTCATTAAGCTGCGAGAAAAAAATAAATACAACCCACTTGTTTCCACCGAGTGGCTTTCAGATTATGCAAATGAAGAGGTTGCTCGGTGCACCGGCGGGATCCTCACACCAGCCGACCCGTTAACTGCAAGCACACTTCAGAGGTGGCCCTTTGTAGCCTTTTAAAACAACCCCCGTGTCTTTTCACTTCTTGCTGCTACTGGGCTTCAAAAGGAAGAAAATCCATCTGCCCACCTAGAAAAAAAGGACCTGTTAGGGCGGGAAATAAATCCCTCTGACAGAAGCTCCTCGCCCCCCCACCCCCCCATCCCTCCTGCCCCCCCCCCCCCCCGCTCCCCCCTCCCACAGCGGCTCGTGCTCTTCTCTTCAGCCTTCAGCCTGCTCTCCTCTCTCGCTGAGATGAAGCTTTGTTCTGGGTGACAGAGCTGGGTTTCCTGAGATAGTGAATCTTGTTAGAGGAATGGTGGCTCTCTTTCCACTCTAGTGTGCACGGCTCAATGCAGGGATGAGAGAGCCCTAAAGGAGGACAGAGGGAACGAGAGCACTACAGGGAGCAGCAACCGTCTGCTTGAGTGTCACCATAATACGTCTCTAAGAGGGGAGTTTGGCTCCGAAACGCAAGAAACTGCCATACGTTGGCCGACGGAGAGGTGCTGTTGCAAGGCCGTGTATGCTGAGAGGTTTCTTACACAATGTGACTATTACACATTACGCAGCTACGTTGGTGTCTGAGAGGTAGCTCAGGTGGACTACTTGAGTAGAGCTTCAGGGTCTGCTGCTGGCAACAACACACGGCGTTACTCAACACAGCCTCCACAATAAGGCTGTTAGATCTCCACTCCAACACTCCTGCTACGCTTTCTGAGCCCTGCCGCACGGCAAACACTGGGTACCACCACACGTTAGTCCTATTTGGGATTTCCTGAAGAAGCTCCTGTGTGTCAAGTCCACGAGCTTTATGAGGACTTAGTGCAGGAATTTGCCTAAGTCCGCTGACTGAACTTACATCCACATAATGCAGGAATACATAAACCAGGAGGGTGGGGGATTATTCATTTTACGGAATGATTGTGCAGAAGGCAGCACGGATGACATTGCCTCTGACTTCTTGCATAAAGCCTGGAGAGAACGTTCATGATTTATTCAATCTATGCTATGTAGCTGTCTGTCCTCTTTCTCCTGTTCTCAAAGCCCCAACGGGAACCGTTTCACATGAAACCACTCCTTATGAATGACTGAACAACGGCGGTTTGTGTTTGGAACGGACAGGCAGGTTTTTGCATCTGAACCTTGGTCCTGTTGTGTTCAACATTGTCAAATGTGCTTGTTCAATTTGAGAAAAAAGCAGAGAGGGGGATTTTTTGGACATGGGACTTTTAGCTTGCATAATTAGGGAGAAGAACGCAAAGGGTCGACCGGCCCCTTTTTCGTGTCCGTGGATTAGTCCCCATCACAACATGGCAAAACTTTGAATGTTAATTTAGTTGTTTTATTATTGGGTCCTGTAAAGTAAGACGATATGCTCAGTGCCGGCGCTCCGCACACGCACATCACGCACTGCACGTAGGGGGGGGCACCAAAAAATCTGGGAAATGGGAAACTATCACAGTAGGCTACTAGTATAAATAACAAATAAAATATGTCTAAAGCATGTTAATATGCAAAACCAATACAAAAGTAATAGGCCATCACTCACAGTAATGCAGCTCCGCGCTGCTCTTAATCTTAAGGAGCTGGGTCCTATTCTTTGCTACGGAACCCCCTCTTCGCCCCTCCCCCTCCTCAGCGCAATTAAAGTTTCCCCCGATGGGATCCAAAGTCCAACTGGCTTGATGCTCACTTTCACTCGCACGGACAGTTTGCCTACAAAGAAGCACAAAGACGGGAATCCGATCTGCGTCACGAGCGCACACGAACACAAAAATGTTACAATGTGTTTGTGTTGGATGACGTTCAGAAATTGACACTGAAGATCTTTAAGTTGCATTCATCGCTATCAAGGGGGGGAAATCCTTGTCCACCCCGGAGATAAAAATTCAGCAGAGGGGGGGGGATTGGAAAACCAGAGGGGGGGAAATCTCCCCCCATCCCCCCACAAATCGCACCCTGGGTACCACTGAGGTAAAGTCATTACAAGGGACCTCCTACAGGCTCCTGTTGCCGTTCCACTGATTATCTCTCTGCCCTGCACTGTGCCATTCAGAGAAACTGATCTGCAAGCGGCCAGCTTTGTCAAATGTACCAATTCCAGCACTAACGGGCACATCTTTCAGCACACTGCGATGACTCAACTGCTGTGGGCAGCTCATTATTTTCAGCCTCCGAGCGATGACTGCTCGGGCACTCTGTTTGGTTTCTTTGGTGACGATCAGGGGGAGTACAAAATAACCTGATAGCGCTTCATGAAACGATTCAATTTAACAAAGTGCATCTGGATGACTGTTTACTTTAGTTAATCTCTCACCCTTTTGCTGTTTGGTTTGTGGTTCATGAGACGTTGTGAAGGCCAACATGACAGGCAGGGCGCAGTGTGTCAGGAAAACTGCTCTCACAGCAACAATTTGGATTGCTCTTTAAATGCGCCTGTCTGCAGCAGCCGTCAGGCAGATATAATGTTATTGACTGTATCAAATGCCTATTGCCCAAAAACATTACTCCCACTAACGTAGACGGATTATGAGACCACGGGCCCCAGACACCGATGTGCAAAAGGCCCAACCACGTCTCCAACAGAGACACAAAGGCGTTATTGTTGCCCCCCCTTTCCTGTTTTATGTCTCTTTGTTATGGTTACGCATCTCTCTGTGGACTTTTTAGTTGTTTCTCATTACCTAGTAATTGTTTTGGTCTTCTTGTAGTTCATTTTTTTCTGTGGTGGCTTTGACACCGTGGATCATAAAGTCATCCACGGACACATGCCAATGATCAGCAGACTCTGATTTACATGATGCTACAGGATGTAATTTCATTTAAAGGCACAATCCAATGTTTTGATTACAGGCAGAAATCCTATGATCATCAGACTGGGTCACTTGAGGGTAACAGTTCGTAATTGAACATTTCAGTGCCACAGGATCAGTTGTGATCACTCTAACTGGATTAAGATCTGTAAGAGCGGAACAGATGATCACAAAAGACCACAGATCATATTGGATTATCATAGCTCTGCAATTTAGGACATATATACTAAATCCCATTAGGTAAATGTCCCGAATCTAAAAGCTAGTTTTCTGTAAAATATGTGTGCTTGCATTACCATTAAGTACTGTTAATTAATGTCTATCAGAGGTCCCCAACACAAACAGACCTGTTTGTTTGGTATCAGCTCTGCTTCAAAGCGGTTTAAGTTCAGCGGTGCAGCTATTTTCCGCCCTTGTTAAGCTCTTTTCTGTGTTTTTTCCTCAGCTACTCCTTTGACCTTTGACCTCCACTTCTGTAGGAGAGTTCGCCGACAGTTCATCCCTGCTGGCTCCCTGCGGCTCATCACTGGCAAGACATGTGGTGAGAATCTCAAAGTATATTTCTACAGGAAGCTACAACACACAGCATGTATGCTGAGTTTTTCATACAAGCAGAAGTTGATGCTTCTGCCATGAACTTCCTTTTAATCTTTGGGATGAAAGTATTATGGTGTTGATACTGATGATGTAGTCCTACTGTCTCTTAAATGAGAGGAAGATGAATCTCCTGATGAACTCTCCGTTCCCACTGTGATCCGGATGGATTTAATCCTGTTCATTTAAAGATTTAACATGTTGGTCCATCTGTGCAAACAGACAGCTCTAGTGCTACTCACATATGTGTATACCGTACATACATACATACATACATACATACATACATACATACATACATACATACATACATACATACATACATACATACATACATACATACATACATACATACATATACACTACCATTCAAAAGTTTGGGGTCACTTATTGAAGAGAACATTAGATTAATCAGAAATACAACACATACATCTATACATTGTTAATGTGGTAAATTAATTACTATTCCAGGTGTAAACGTCTGCTTTTTAATGGTACATTCTGTTTGCTTATCGCCTTAGAAGACTAATGGATCATTAGAAAACCCTTGTGCAATTATGTAGCACAGCTGAAAACCGTTATGCTGGTGAGAGAAGCTAAACTAGCCTTCCTTCATCTGGAGCATCACATGTGTTGCTTTGATTTTACTCTCAAAATAGCCAGAAAAAGGGAACGTGAAACTCGCCAGTCGATTCCTGTTCTTAGAAATGAAGTCTATTCCATGCGAGAAATTGCAAAGAAACTGAATTTTAGGTGAGTACGACAAACTGTGTCTGTTGTAATATCAACAAACGCGTGGGTGCTGTTGACAAAAAGTGAGTTATTTAATGAACGTGGTCAAATATAGCTTGTTGCATCTGTCGCGGTTTTGTATTTTTTATTTGTTGTGTAATGGTCGTCATTCTGTGGTTGTATTACTACGTTATCATTTGTATGGGCAGCATAGAAAGTGCCGTCATTCTGGTGCAGACTTTCGGGCCCTGAGGTGAGATGAGTGGGCTGTATGTTGACACGTTAAAATATTTTATTGCAGTTTAAACGTGTCCTTTAGGTCAATCATGTGACATCAAATATATTTGTTTGACCCGTTTTAAATGCAGGAACTTCACTCAGTCCACACAAGCACCGCTTTTTACTCATATCTCTTTACATTTTTACAATAATGATTACTTGTATTTCAGCAATGGCTTTTTGTGTTGCCAAAGCTCGAGTGCAACAATGTAGAGTTTGAGGAGCTTGTGTCACATTCAGAGAGAAATCAATAATTCTGTAGTCGATGGGGAACTGGGATCCGGTGATTGACTTTGACTTGCAGCTGTGTTGATGACACACTATAGAGCCACTGGATTAGTCAGTGAGACACGAGTGCAATAATATTTGTATGTTGGTCTGTCGTCGTGTTGTGACTGTGTACTGTGCTGTGACGTATGAAGTTACAACATCACTTCTTGAGGACGATAAAGGCCATTTCCTGGATGACGCGATTACGATCCATCTATGATGTTGTGTCTCAAAGACTCATCCACTTTAATCTGCATTGTGGATTTTAGGTAAGCAGATTTAGATCGTTGACTGCTGCATCTCTGCTGCACTCTAATACATATAATGGGTTTCAAGCAGAAGACACTATTGCTGCTGCAATAATCAAGGTACTTGAGTAAAGGACGCAATGGCTGGCAGGAAGGGAAATGGATACTGGAGCCTTTATCAAACCGCAGTGCAGCACCATTAGCCCCTTTCTGAATGCAGGAAACCTTGATGTGCGTTTTATTTGTTATGCTTTTTTAAGCATGAAAAATGGTCTCGTAAATAAGGCCGTACATGCTGTTATTTTGGAATACGCTGTGGTTGTTAATCTTGACTCTTGAGGACAAATGTTTTGAAGGATGAAATCAACAATTAGATTTATTATTATTATTATTATTATTATTATTATTATTATTATTATTATTATTCAATTAAACAGTCATTGGTGGAGATGAGGAAGCGTAGATTATTATTGTGCCCAGAGTGCTGCCATGGAAACTGCAGATTTCCTGCTGTCAAAGGTTACAGAAATAATTTTCATTTCCTGAAAACAAAACTTTATTTTAAATATTTGAATCTGCAGAAGCAGGAAATGAGGGTGAAGTAAGGTTCTGTATTGAAAGGACTGTTGATCATCTCTCTCGTTTTATATACATTTTATGGAATAAATTTCCAGTTTATGCAAACTGTTGAGCGGGACACTGCCAGTTTGTTACACTTCATGGCTGCAGGTCACTCGCACTTTTTTAAACTTGTTTGATACAGCAATGACTGGCTGCTGACTCACTATTTAAACCTGTACTGTTCTGGATTTATTGATTTCTCTTTGAAGCCACCCAAGTGTGTGACTCCAACGCTGTCGCCGCTCTGTGGCCGTAAATACAGTTATTCGGTCCCCTTTCTAGGTCATCAACCTCACGTTGATGGGTATTGATAAAAAATATAGACTTGCAACCTGAAATAAATAATCCAAGTTGTAGATTTGCCTCCGCACATCCGTGCAAGCAAAAGGTTGCAGACTATATCGTTGAGGGTTGACCTGTTCTTGTATTCATTCAATCAGACATTACAGCAGAGGAAAGTGCACCTCTCAACCTTACGGCTTAACTCGTTCCGTCTCTGTGTCGTAGGACATTCACGCCTCAGAATGGCAGTCCTTAAAACCATTCATTTCTGTAAGGGGGAGTAGAACAATATAATAGTATAAAAGGGAGACGTAGAGACATTTTATTTTGAACTTGCCTTTTAGCTCGGCAAAATAGTGTCAAACTCCAGCTAATCGGTGTTGTTTCATGTTATAAACGACTAATTTATATAATGAAATACAAGGTGCTTTTAACCAGCAGTTCCTGCAAAAACGCAAAGCGCAACATAAATGCTCGACAGTCGGCTGTAACGATGGGTTTGATATACAAATATTTCTCTAGGAAAAAGGAAAGACATGTTCTGCATATCACTTTTCTTCCAGTACATTGTTGCCCAGTGTGACGCAGAATAGTAACATCCCTTGCTTACACTAGTACCTACAAGACTACTGAAATATAATAAAATGAACAAAGTATTTAGTCTTCCCTGCTTCCCTGCTCCAAAGAGAAGTCCGGGTGTCTCAGAAGATGCTTGAACAAGTCCTCTGTTGAAGGACAGCCTCTCTGCTGGACCCTCTGTGTTGCTGTCCTGCGTTCAACCCGGAGACTAAAAGCTCTCTGTGCGTGAATGATGTGATGTAATGCAATACGGAATGGATCAAGGATAGTTTTTTTTTTTTAATGCTACACTGTGCTAAACTTCAAGAATAATATTTTTGAAGCCAACAAAGTGCCATGCACTAAATTCTCCTCGAATCACTCATCAAAATCTAAATGACTGCAATTTGAGGAGAAGTAGGTCATAAAAATACCCCGTGGTTCCAGCTAAGCCCGACCATGCAGAGAAGGACTGAACGTGGTTATTGAGTGTTTGAATATTTATGACCTCGCCTTTATCAGGAAATCTAATCTGCAGAGCACCAGCAGGTCTGTGCGTTCTCTGCGGTGAAAGGGATTTTGTTGAAATGCATCTAAATAGGTCAGCTGGGCATGCACTAAGCAATTAAATGTTTCCTAATTTACCAGAGAGCTGCATGTGTCTCTCGATTTACACACATAAGCTTGTTTCCAGAACAGTCAATTTGCAGGTTCACTATAATCAAGTGAACATAAAAATGAATGAATGCTTTGGTCCACTGGCTATTCACCTCAGGAGCTTTGTCAGTTTTCTAGACAACTCAATTTAGGAAAATTACCACTTTCTCAACAACTTGGGCGACGCAACAACCGTTGTCAACGCTGCAGGAATGATTAATAAATGTTCCTTATTGATCGGACCTCTAATCAGGTTGTTGTGCGCACAGTTATGCTGTAAATGTTGTGAGATCACAGGACCCATAAAGATGAATGAGAAGTGTCCCAATGGATTTAAAGCTCCTGTGTTTATAAAGGGCCTTTTTAATACAGCTGCTACTATTGTTTCAATATCTCAGTTACAAACAGCGGGGAGGCCAGAGAGAAGATGGGGTTAAGTTCCAAAGAAATCTCTGACAATCGCTTTTAAAATATTTGGCACTCTTGATGTGTATTTCTTAGCAATTGTATCTCAATATTAAAATGTGTCTCTTACATTGTCCCCAGATTGTTTAACTTCTCTTTCTCTTCAGACTTTTGAGCCAGCGACATGAAAACAATCTCTAAATACCTTTTTTTCACCTCAAAGAAAAAACCAATCAGTTTTACCATAAAGGTTTAAACCAATTCCATATACATATAGTAATACGTTTTTCATAACTATAACTTCTATCTCTGATTGCATCATCACACTAAACCTGATCAGTTTATTGTCTTCTAGAAATTTGTGTTTCAGATGAATTCCGGACTCGGCGGTAATGTTTGAGGAACATCGGCGTCCTAATTTTAGTTGCCAGCGTCTCGGTGCTGCTGTTGCTCTGGATGCGTCTGCCTGCATAATCATCACTCTGTGAAGCGGGACGGCAGAGCGCTCGTTCACTCATTTAGGGTGGCAGGAAACTTCTGTGGCCTGCATTCACAACAGCTGTTGATTTCTGCGTGGGGTTATTAGAAGCAGCTGGGGCAGAAGTATTCCATTAATATCAGTGTGTTCCGTTGCGTAAAGAATGCTTTATGGTTTAATGAATACTGTAGTCTTCCCCCTCTTTCCCCTCCGGCCAAACCTACATCTGGCAGAGAAAACGAACTCATGAGAGCCGTCACTTAAAACTAAGAAGGAAGTACAAGGAAGAGCCACGATGAACTGTTAAAATGTTCAATACGAAGTAGGATTCACTTTAACTAACTACAGTTGTGACAAATGACTGAATACCAAGTATTGCGGTTTAATATGGTTGATTTGAACAAAGACCTTTCTCAGCCACTTGACGCATTTGTCCTTTGTCCTTTGTCCACAACAACAAAATGCAGTACTGAAAGTGTTGAGAAACAGCCGGTCAGCTGGTGGCAGAGGGCTGTACAGGGTTTCTAACCAGTCTAAAGGAAACGACTCTGCTCTGTTGACACAAATCTCTGGAGACCATCAAGTCAACAGCAGCGACGGTCTGAGCTTCAGGTACGACGTTGTTGTTGTCAACATTTTCATCTACCTTTGTTGTAAAATGCTATAAAATGTTGATCATTTTATTTTTATATATATTTTTTACAGAAATCTCTGAGTGGCAGAATGGATTTTTCAGATTCATTTGATTATGTGAACTATGACTATAACTACAGTGACAACTTCAATTACACTACACACAAGGAGCAGTTTTTTAAGCACGTACCGACGTGTTTGAATGAAGCCGTGTGTGCGATTCTGGTCGTGGTCGTCGCGGTCATTTTTCTGCTGGGCTTCGGTGGAAACGCTCTGGTCATCTGGATTTCTGGCTTCAAGATGAAGAAGACGGTCAACACCACCTGGTACATGAGCCTCGCCGTCTCTGACTTCGTCTTCTGCGCCTTCCTCCCGCTCACCATCGCCAACATGGCGATGGAGGAGTGGATCTTCGGCCTCTTCATGTGCAAGTTCACCTCCTCCATCATGTTCCTCAACATGTTCAGCAGCATCTTCCTCCTGGTCGTCATCAGCATCGACCGCTGCGTGTCGGTCCTCTTCCCGGTCTGGGCTCAGAACCACCGCACTGTTAAGATGGCGTCCGTCGTCGTGTTCATTTGCTGGCTCCTCGCCATCGCCATGAGCTTGCCCTCCGCCGTCGTTCGCCAGGTGAGCACCCACCTGGGGAGAACCGTTTGCTACAACAACTACACGTCATACCAACACGGTCACAAGCTCGTCGCCGTGAGCCGCTTCCTCGCCGGCTTCGCTGTCCCTTTCGTTGTCATCGTCGTCTGCTACTCGATCATCGTCCTCAAACTGCGCAGCAACCGGGTGATCAAGTCCTCCAAACCCTTCAAAGTCATGTCTGCACTCGTCGCTGCTTTTTTCATCTGCTGGCTGCCCTACCACGTGTCCGTCCTCCTCGAGCTCCACCACCAACACTACGACCACCGCATTTTGACCGCCGGACTCCAACTGGGCTTTGCCATGGCTGCAGCGAACAGCGTCCTCAACCCAGTGCTGTACGTCTTCATGGGCAAAGACTTCAAGCAGAAGTTCAAGAGCTCCATGCTCTCGAAGATGGAGAACGCAATGGCAGAGGAAGGCCGCACCACCAGCCGATACCTGTCCAGGTCCAGCTCCATGGACGGCCGAGCCTCCACGCACATCTAGACCCAAACGGTTTCACCTGGTTAGAAATACTGTTTTCTGAAATGTGATTGCGCCACAAGATGTAAAAATGTAGATTCTCTGTGGTAATGAGCATTTTTGTTGCACTTTTCTTGCATGGGTGACATGCAACATGTTTTTGGAGAGTTATGCAGGCAGTTTCGACTGCCCGCATAACACGGAGAGGAATCCAGTAGAGAAAGAGGGCTCCGGTCTTTTTGCAGGAAATCTTTGCTGAACTGTATCTACAATTATCAACAATAAAGATCCTACTGAACACAAATAACTCACTGAAGAATGAATTTCTGGTATTTCTTTTTGTTCTCATAAAACTTTCAACTGTGTACAAAAGGCATGTTTTTGTTGATGTGCAATATTTTTTCTGGTCCCGTGTAGAAATGCTGTAGTTTGTTCCCAGGAAGCTTTGAGGTGCAGCACACCCAGCTTATATTACCAGGAGACAAAAACAACATGTTGAATGAAATTTATTTTATGTGTGAGCTGTTCAATGACTAATTTGTGTAATATATTTCTCTCTTTTTTTTTTAATAAAGCTGCAAATATAAACCATATGCTCTTTGTTTCCATTTCTTATGTTCTTTTAACATTAATTAGTTTATCCACGCTTGTGCCATATCACTATGGCACAAATCTTATTTAGAGCCACAATTGTTTATTTCAGTGATACCTCCCTCACCAGTGGCCACTAGACTAGTGTGATCTTTTGTTTTCTTTTATTTTAAGACTGAAAGAGAAACGTCTTATGCTAGAAAAAGAGTAAAGTTGTTCAATAGGCGGTCAAGGGATTATGAAATGTTCTGCAATATACCGTAAGAAATTATTTTTGTGTTGTGAAAGGTGCCCTTTTGTATAGAGGTATACTCACTTCCTGCAACATAAAAGGAACAACAACCACAAGGGACTAGTTATTTCCTCTGTGCTGAAACGGCAGGAATAAGGAGGAAGACACTGGCTGCAAAGGTTACTTGAGTCACTGCCAGTGAACCACAATGACACTTTTGAAGTTCTATTAATCAATAGGACCCTGCGCCGCCTTTGAGGCCATTAAGTAAAGGGTAAATACTTAATATATTTATCACCTCAGTATCATGATATTGCTGTATATTTTATAGGCGCAGCTGCCTGCATCTCCACCTTATACGACGTGTTTACAGCTTCTTTTTTAGTTATTTAAATAACTAATAATCTGCTCCAGATTCAGACCGACACATTTATAACCTCACTGAAACGTGTGGAACGACCAGACGGATGGCCGTGACTGTTTATACAGACATTCACGTCCCCCTCAGGCTGAATCCGATAGTTCCACCAGCAGGATTTACATTCCCATGAGCCTCAGCTGTACTTTGTTTAGTGCTTAATGGAAAATGTGAGCGTGCTACCAGGCTCAACTAAAATGGTGCGCTAGGTGAATTGATATACCTTATTCCATTTAAATGTGAAGCTGCTTAACCGTATCTGTTTTACAGGTCGGTGACCATAAAACCACTGCAGGTTGCAATTATTTTAGTTTGACGAATATATTTACATATGTTAGTGTATACGGACTTCACTAAGTGCTTTGATGAAGCACAATGAATAATGGAGGAGTCTGAAGATCCCTTTACAATGTTTTCTTGATCTTTAAAAAAAAAACCATCGCCTGTTTAGTAGTCACTTTGATTCCACCGTTTCTATAGGAATGACCATCGGCCATAGCAGATCATTTTATGCACTCATTTATTGGCCATTATCACGTTCATTCATTCCATAGAAAATACATTCATTTGTGACTCCTATATTCAGAAAGTTCCTGCTTGTCCGTGAAAGCGAGAGCCAATAAAGTTCAAAGCATGTGTTAAAAATAGAGACACCTTCACCCCTTCTGCTGGTTGCAATACAAATGTTATCAATGCGTCAGCAAATCCTATAAAAATATATTTATGCAATTTTGAAAATGGAAGTCAGTTAACATTGTCTGGCTCTGTCACCCACTTTGTATTCATTTATATAATATATTTTTTTATATCTTTAATAGCATACGGCACGCACATTGAGTACCGTTATAAGACTTTATGCTTACGGAATTTTAGCAGAATTCTTCAAACATTTGTAGAGATATTTTTCAAATTATTAGTAAAATGATCATCAGCTATAACTGTTTCATAACCTTTCTTACAACAAATCAATAAAACATTGATGATTAAAGTAACTCATAAAATAAATCATTGCTCATTGCTACTGCTAAACGTTACCTCGGATCTAATGTCTGCTTTCTACATGATCTTTGGGGAAAGTTTGGCACAGCAAAGTGCTTTTTGGATTTCTTCGAGTTCAGTGTTAAGAAAACAAATGCCCAACCAAATCAGTCGACATGTGCACTGCACGGCAGAGATAAATGCTGTTCCTGTTCCTAATCCTATTTTCTCCTTGTCAGTGCCTTCAAGACGGATTACTCATCATCTTGAATAGAAGGAGCGGAGTTCGTCACCGAAAAGTAGATTTGTCTTACTAAAAGTAAGTGGGACAACTTACAAAATATTAAACACACCGCCTCATCATCTTCATCATCATCATCATCATCAGGTGGTTGTAGCCTGCATATTGCATATTTCCCCCTGACCAAGGGCTGTACGTTACATTTCGTTTATAAAATAGTATTATTGTCTGTGATAGCAGCAGAAGATTCTCACATCTGACGGTTTTCATTCCTCATATTTTCTTATGCACAAAATAAGCCCATGTTTATTTGGGGCACTTGTTTCTTCACTAGTAACACATGAAGTCACAGCTGTACCTTCTTCATGTTAAGGCATGTGCTTGTGCCTAGCACATGTGCATAGAGCAGGATAAGAAGTGCTTTTCATTTAGCCGGAGAGAAAACTGCCTATTCTATTAATGCATGAGGCTGCTGAGGTTCAACACAAAATGAAAGAACATAAATAGGAAATCAAAAAAAGAGTTGAGAAACTGCTTTCACCTTAACGGAATAATAATTGAAGGAAAACTTTGAGTAGCGTAACCCTAAAAAAAAGATGGCGCAGTCTGTTGACAACTGTCCAATTAAAGGAGGAACAAGGAAATTAAATGGTGGGATCTCGTATATCATCTGGGCATATACTCCTCTGGAACTCCAGAAATGTTCCTTTTCCTCAAAGAAGCATCTACTGTTCTGATCAGCTCATTGATGTTCGCTCGCATTTCTGGAGTGTAGGGGTCATATTCGAGCTTGCGTAGCCCGGATCGCTTGAAGTTTCCATCCTTCTGCCCCTCGACGCAGAGGAGGCGTTCCTCCGAAACTTTCAAACCCAGAAACTGCACCATTCCCTTCAGCTGGGAGAACAGGTCCCGCTTCACGTTCTCAAAGTGGACCACGTGGACAATCTTCCCATAATTCAGCCAGTCCAGCGTATGCGACGCCCACCACGGCGCATAGTTCTTCACAAACTCAGGCCACTCTGCAGGAGAAGTGAGAATGAACACGATTTAAAAAAAACAAACACAAGTAATAAAGGAGTCAAATTGTATGGAGTTGAAGTGAGTCTCGGTGGCCAAACACCGACGCAGTTTAGCGTCAGTGTGGCCCAATGCACGGCACAGTGACTTCTGAGACGATGGACTGGTTGTCAGGGGCCTGTAGCAAAACCCTTTGCTTGCTACTTTTACTCATTGATCATCTGCTGGCCCATAAAAGATTCTGCTGGCAGGAGCCCCACTGCATTAGCGACACACATTCTCACTTGTCGTTAAAGTTTAAAGCTCGCTGAGTTTGCAGAGCTGTCTCAGAAACCAATAAGAGAAGCACAGGGGAACAGAATATTATATGCTGCTTCTGAAAACACAACCAGCTGTGGAGCGACACGGGAGAAGAAGCGCCGGGTCGGGTCGGCCGAGCTTAAAACTAGAAAGAGCGAAGGGAGCTTTCAGCTCAGCTGTGAATAAAGTGTTTTGAGGTTTGATGTAAAAAAAAAAAACAAAGGGGTTCATGTGTGAAGCTTTAATTAAAGCCACCTGATAACACAAAACACAACAAAGCTCTTTGTAAAGAACATGCCCTTTAAAATAAGTTAATAAGCACCCGAGTTGACTCTATGGGGCCACACTGGAGGGCATCAGTAACCCCCCCCCCCTCCGTGATGCCCCGAACGCAATGTCACGCTGACTCTCAAACGTGATCATCTCGCTGTATTCGAAGTGGCAGCTGTCAAGAAGCTTTCCTCTTTCTTGATGTCAGCGCATCACCGTCGGAGGGAACAAACCGTCATTGGAAACGGCAGCTCAAATGTGCTGATGTTTCGACAAAGAGACACTGCTGGGTCGGCAAGTCTCCAGCCTTTGAAAAATCGATTAAACCTTGCAGAAAGTCAGCGAGACGGTGCGCGGACCAGACAAAACGAGTTGCCCCGGTTACCGAGATACAGTGAGGAGGGTGAATGAGCTGAGATATGAGGAAAAATATGCATGAAATGTGAATATATTTCAGCAGGGCGTAACATTTATAGACCAAAGGGTATCGAAGCAAAGAGGTTTTAATTTCTTTAAATGTTGCTGTGAACATTTTTTATTTCAAATATAACAGATTTCCTTCTAGTTATTGAGCACATACTCAATGGAAATGACTTAATATATAATGTAAAATACAGGATATATGAACACATATGAAGATCTTTGGAAACTAGTCTGAAAACAAGGAAACAGTAAATGTTCTTTGATGAGTGTAAACACTTTCTAGAGACCCCAGAGTCCCGTTTCTTATTGAATGTAACTTGAGAGTCTCACTAATAACAACGGTTCAAATAGAGACATGGCTCGTGAGGTTAACTGGCTGTTTCATTTCTCATTTTGATAATCCGTTTGGAACGATAAAAGAACTGAGGTTTATTGCGCACTTCCTCAGTTTCGTAACCATTGTATGTCATCATATACCATTTCTTAGTTATTTTTAATATTGCCACATACTAAATTTAGGTTATTTACTTACTTATATTCAGTGGGTTAAGATGTTATTTTCTGATTATATCAAATTAAAACTGCTGGGAAACGGACTCATTTGTCCTTAAAATGGACATATTCTGGATTTCTGGTCACAGATTCTCACATAATGCCTTTTAAACTGAAGAATCTCTTCTTACTTTCCGTAAACTAAAAATGAAACGTCCACCTGTTTGAAAGCTTCAGAGACAGTGTGTGAGAATGTGACGTAGTTCCTTCATGGTACACTAATACACACACGCGGCAGAGGAAGTGCGTTCATGTTTGCGGTATTGCACCGGTCTGGTCGTTGTCTTTACTCGGTCTTGCTAGGTCTTGGATTCGACTTGGTCTCACTCCCTCAAAGTCTTTGTTCAGTCCGTCTTGAAACACTCTGGTTTAAGTGCTCAGCTCACCTTTCCCTTTCCAGTGGGCCTGAGAAGCAAACCCAATGTGGCCGCCGTATTTCCTGTTAAATTCAGCCATGAGGGCTTTGTAGGGGTTCCGGATCATGAGAACGCTGGAGTCAAAGGACTCGATCTCCTTCCTGCCGCTCTCGTGCGTCTTGATGCAGATGGTCCTCCCACTGCGCCAGTGGTCCCGCTCCCCTTTGAATCCTGCTCGACAAGGACGAGCCCACAGTGGACATATGTGATCCCCAAAGGGGTATTCATCAATGAATGGGTTTCTGGATCGTGTCCGATGAATGTCGACGCCTACCTTTGTTGTAAAGGGAGCCGTCAAAGTAATAGCTGCCGGTGTAGAAACCAGTGGCCAGCTCTATCAGGTGTCGAGCCCAGGTGTTGCCGGCTCCGGGGAAACTGGCAAGAGCCACCAGCTGCTTAGCACGAGTGGGGAGGAAGTGCCGGTCCATGCAGCGGTTATCTGACCAACCACAAAGACAGAAGCTTTATTCTCTGATTTATCATTTCTGAAAAAATCTACAGTGACAAACAAGGGCCAGACATGTGACTAGTGCCTTGAAATTTGGGGTGAAAGACGTGATTTGTGGATTGTGACAGTGCAAAGTATTTGAGTTTTGCAACTGCAACGTGAGATAGATGGTCACTTCCTGCTCATTGACTAATTTCGTGGCAACCAGCTAAAGAGAAAGAAGTTGTGTTGAAACATTGGAGAAAAACAACAGAAACTCCAATGAAGAAACATTCTGGTGTTATTTGTTGTTGTGCGAGGGGGAGGCTTCACTTCTTTCACTTCAGCCCAAATTGCTTAGAAGTGTTACCTCCCTCACATTAAAGTGTGATGACAACTGGTAATGGATTCAGGAATCCAGTTCCCCAACTTTTCACATACGGTTCACTTCCCGCTGCAGCTTGTTCTTGTTTAAGTTTTTTCTGTGTTTTTGCTGATCCAAGCTTACAGGCCTCGTGCGTTGTGGAAACTTTACTGGATTAGAAAACCTCAACATATCCCCACTTGGTGCACCGCGTTGTCAATGTGCATCTGTGCGTTCTTTTTTACCTTGAACCTGTGTCTGGTACACGGCGAAGAACTCGTCGTTCCCGCAGCTCTCGAACTCCTGCCCGCGGCAGCGGCTGAGACACATTCCCTCGTCCTCCGGTTCATGGAGGGAGAAGAGAGGAGTCGGGAAGCCACAGTGGCACCGATCTCCGGCCAGGACGGCCAGCGTCTTCTCCTGGAAGAAACAGCTGCCGTGAAACACGGCAGACGCGTTGAAGTGTCTGGATGTGCAACGCGTGATTCCAAGAGTCCTACCCTCTCCGTGCACGTGTCCACACATTTGTCCACAGACATGTTTTGGATGACCGTGCTGAATGGAAGTGCCAGAGTTACATTGTCTGGCCGGCGGAAACACCCTTTGAAAATGGCACTGCCGTCTGAAAGAGAAAGAAAAACCCAAAATGTTGTTCACCAATGGGAATAAATAAATAACAATACTGCAGTTGTATGGTACTGCAGTTGTTCGGCTTGGCCTCTATTCACTGACCCTCATGAAGAGATCCCCCTGGGACTCTCCACGGTCTACTACGGCTTTGGCCTGCCAGCAGGCGCAGCCGGGCAGCTCAACATCGCTGCGCTGTGTTGACGACCTTTTAATCTCAGATCACATCTCTGGTCGGAAGGAGAACGTTTTGATCAGCAAACACTGGCTGCTTCTTAACCTGCATACGAAATTGTTAGTTTAGCTGTAAGACTCAGTTTAATTTTTTTTTTGTCTGCACACGCACCGTAATTACAGAATGACTGGACCACTTTTTCCAATGAAAACTCGAGAAGGTAGTTTAGAAATGGAACTGTTCAATGCGGGATGTGACAGGAAGGTCATGAGCAGCATCGTTTCATTAAAGGTTAAAAACCGCTGTTTAAAAGCCACTGGACAAGAAAATCTTTATTTCATCCTGTCAACATGTCAGCCGCGCTGATGTAAATATGAAGCTCTCAACCGGCTGAGCATTTACCAAAAGAGGAAGAAAAGTAGAACCGTTTTACTGTGATGGATGAAAAACCGCTTCATGCACTATCGGCGCTGAATAAAATATGCACATGGAGTTCAACAGCATTTCTTCTTATTTAAGTTTATTCTCCCAAAACCTGCACTAGCTGACGACTGCTATCAGTACTTTAAATGAATTATCTTTAAAACAAGGTAACACAGACTGCAAATTGGCTCTAGCCATGTGTATCGTTTGATTTATCTTTGACCTTTTTCCATGAATAAAAGTTGCATTTTTAATGAAATGTCTCTCTATCCTCTTTTAAAGCTTTTCAAACCAACCTGAAATGCTTTTTGTTTGTGATCTATTGACTACCAGCAGCCATGTGCAGCATTAAAACGTTCAAACAATGTCGCCAGCAAATAATACGATTTCTGCCAGTTTGCTGAAAACACTCAACCATGTGACCGATGGTCTGCAAGTGGTAAGAACCACATAGCCACCTCGACACATTTCATGCGTTTCCTCTTTGATGTTCACATGACGCAGATCAGGGTCAGAGGTGAAAACAAAGCGCTTATTCAGCAGTCTGATGGCAAAAAAAACAGAAATGAAATCAAAATAAACAGACCGTACTGAACTGGACAATGCAATGCTGTTGAGGTCATTTGAATTGAACAGTACTTATATAGTTGCCATGGATGTGCATAGTAACCATTTCCTTTCACACATTCGCAGATCATTTCTAAGAAGCAGTGGGAAGATGCAGAAGAGATACAGAAGTGATGTCACCTCACCTTGTGGTTTTAGTTTAAGATTTCGAACCAACAACCTCACACAGATCTTTTTCAACCTGGCTGGCTGAGCTGCGTAGGTAGCACAGATCTCTGGGGAACGCGGTAAACACAGCCAAGCAGCCTGCTTCAGACTATGGCATTACCCAAAACAATACAAATATCTCTCCTTGAAACAGCCTGGCTAGTTAGATTATTGAATCGAAGCGGATGCTTTTGGTACCTGTATATGCACGTCGGCTCATTCTCCGCTCTTGGACATCAATTCCACTGCTCACACCCTCTAAAGAAATTGTCATTCGTCTAACAACAATTTTCATCACACAAAAGCAGCACTTAAGATATTATTTTTTACTAGAAGTGTGCTCACCAGTTTCCTGGAAATAAGCCAAATTTATCACGGTCTGTTTTATTTTGTAGGTTCATGTCGTGTCCCTGGGTGAGCTTCACTTCCTGCCTTGTCCCGTCTTCCCCTGTGATTGTTTCCCCCTGTGTCCAATCACCTGCACCTCCCCTGTCTATCTAAGCCATGTGTGTCTCTCTTTCCTGGTTGCGTCATTGTGAATGGAGTCTGAAGGGTCCTCGTCTGCGTTTTGCCCCTCGGCATTTTGATTTCTGACTATTAAAAGTCCTTTTTGTTTTGAAACTCTGCGCACGAGTCCTGCCTCTGCCTGAAAAAAAAGCATAAAGAACGACTACAGAGATCTTTGTCAAAATGGCTAACTGGTCAACTGATGGACTAAGAACGCAGCTCTACTGTGCACATTTGCCAAAATGAAATTAAAAAGAGGTTATTTTTTCACACCAGTAGGTTCACAGGTGAGTAAGAATACCTGTGGCTGCCAATACAGAACCAAAGAAACACATTTCAAGTGTGGCGGTGCTCTTTTGTGTCCACTCGGCTGCCCTGTGCGAAGCAGCTTGTTGTTCTTCCGAGATCCGGGGAGGATTTTGTTACTGTTGTTATTGAGTGTCAGACTCACAGCGGCGGGCCGACTCCTGGCTCAGCTCCAACCTATAGATGGACAGCCGGTTTGCTGCTCCACACAGGTTGCTCTTCTCTCCTTTGCACTCCATATTGCATTCGCTATCGGAGGTGTTGGGAGCCTGGATCTTGTGGCCGCAGTAGCACTCGGCTCCGAACTCCAGACCTGCGTACATGTACCCTCTGGAGGGGGGAGAGCGCGTCGTTAGTCAGGGGAAGACACACAGGTTGAAGCGTTTGTTTTTGAGACTTAATGGCATTTCTTAATCCTTCACAGGCCCGTGCGGATCAGTACGGGGGAGAAACAAGATAAGAAGTAATCAATAAAACAAAGCAAATGGGGAACAAGGAAAGATGTTAAAGTAAATATAAGAACAGAACATTCGCCTGGAATAACATCTCTCTTTGGCGAAGACGCCAGGAGGCAGTAACACATACACTGAATCACAGAAGGTCTCTTCTCTCCCCTCGTTTGCTGCATGGAGGATTTGACCCCCGAGAGGCCTTTGCAATTAGCTGTTCAACTCGCACAGGACGAATCCCCTGGGCTGTCAATCAAGCCCCAACCACTGTGCCCAGCTATGTGCTGTTGCCCCTCGTTTGTTTGTCTGTTCTTATTAACCCGCTGCTCTGGGAGGAGGAAGCGGGCAGGCTGCAAGATCCCGAGAGGAGAAAAGAGCTGAAAAATTGTTCTGTGCTCTGCAAATCAGTGATGGGTGTAATTCAATGCATTCGATGGAGCCCTCTCTCCAATTCCACGGGGAGTGGAAAGAGGTGAAGGAAAGATGGCTGAGGTAGCAGAGAGTGATAAGATGTGAGGGAAGCGCAGGCAAATGGATAATAAGAGCAGAGAGATAGAAATTTCCTTAGAAATTTCTTTTTGTCTTTAACCCTACAACTCCTGGATTGGATTTGTATGCTAATACGAGCACATTTGGATTTTTCTGTAAAGACCACCAGTTCCGGGGGCTCCTTTGCAGAAGTCTGGAACCAGACTGCAGGTATTTGTTCCCATTCAGCCGGAGGAACGGAATTGAGGAGGAGGTCAATATTGGTGTGGCTCACAGCTGGCTCTCCTATTCGATCACCAAAGGCGTTAGAAGCACCGCTGGACAGCCAACTAGGAAAGGTTTTGTGCTTCTTAAACCAGGCTTTTTAAAAAGGAAGTGTGTGTGTGTGTGTGTGTGTGTGTGTGTGTGTGTGTGTGTGTGTGTGTGTGTGTGGAGCTATAATTAGCAGTCTCATTTCATACAAAAAAATTGCCAGCACACTGACAAACTCAATAGAATAAAATATGTCAACATATGGCAACGGTATCACCAGTTCATCACATGTCAAGTATGGATTAACTAGTTTGTTATTGCAGTTTTTTCCATGTAGAGCGGTTCGGCCTTCAATCAGAACATCGGCTGTTCGATCCCTGGCTCCGCTCGTCCATGTCAACGTGTCCTTGGGCAAGACAGTTAACCAGAAATTGCTCCCGAAGGCCGGGAACGCCAGGAGCCCAAATTTGCCTCAGAGGGCCTTACAATCATGATGCTGTGACATCATCTGTCCCGTAACCTTCAAAACTATTCATTTATGCACCAAGGTGGCATTGATGGGTGGACACAGGAAAAGGTCCTTCAGAAACTGTTGACACAAAGTTGCCTAAAATGTACTGACGGTTTTCATTTGAGTCAAAAAGAGCAAAGCCAAGGGAAAGAACCACAGTTCAGCATTACAATAGGGTGTCCATATATATTTGCTTCTGCATGGTAATGTTATTTAGTGAGGTGTTTCTGACTATAGTAGACATCAGCTATATGTTGAGGTTAATACGTTTGACAGGCTTGTATTAGTCATGTACTAGTAGCTGTCCTTCAGTGCTGCGGTTCTTGCTTCCGACACGACAGATGACACATTTTAATCAATGTTTTAATTCATCAGCCCTTCTCATATTTTCCAGCCTGACAGCAGAATCAGAAAAAAGGAGGGGAGGAAAACATTTTTGTGTTTTGTTTGAGCCTGTCATACCTTTCTGCACAGTTGTCCTGGCAACGAAAAACAGTCATTTTTTTGTAGTCAAAAAAGGAAACTCCTCTCAGCGCTCTTTTCTGTGTGTCATCGATGTGGCAGCCGACATACTTTGCTGAAAGAGAGAGAACATACGTGTTAATTATACTAAAAAGAAAGACACAATAAAACCCATGTGCGATGTTAACGACAGTACAAACATAACATTCAAATTCAAACAGCCACAAGAGGGTAAGTCGCCTACGCCAGTGTCTTCCTCCCGTGCAGCGCAGCGTAGGAACAGAGCACGGGAGGATTCCAAAGTGGGGCAGACTCTTTCATTATTTATAAAGAAACACATCCCCTTCTAGTGGCTTGTGACGGTAACTGTCATCTCTCCGCATCTTTCTGTACTGTGTGGGGGTTGGGCTCCAGCGCACCTCTGCAGAGGGACACTGCAACCCTCCAACAGCGTCTTCCCCTCTCTCTGTTGCACAGGCTCCACTGTACATTTTAAAAAACCCTTCTGCCATCTGTGCCCCTCTAAGCCTGATGGCTGAACAAACCCCGGCCCCCGCATTACTTCAATTGTTATAGAATAAAGACCTGCGTTTGTGCGGCATTTGTTGTGCCGCAGGACTCAGCTGTAATCTTCCGCCTAACTATTGTTGTGCTGGGAAATAATCTGCTTTGTGATGAAGGAAAATGCTGATTTAAATTAAGCTGGAAAGTCATTGTGAGCTTGGTGTGCTGCTGCTTTGTGCGACGTTAGATTGAGTCATTTCGCCGGTTTTATTCTTTCTGCAGGTAACAATATACATCTACATATAACAATAACTACCGTGCGTTAACGTTAACAAAGGGTGTGTGTTTGTTCAGCTGTGTTACACTACTTTAGTTTTCCCCTTCAATGTGCTTCAGTATGCTTCCATAACACGGCACCACAGACCGCAAATGTGTTTGCATGCTGCGGTCTTCATCTTATGCTCCAATATCCCCTCCAAATTAAACCCAGAGCCAGTGGGAATGAGTGCATTTGCAATGAGAGGCTAGCAGAAAAAAAACAAAACTGCAGAGTAATGAGTGAAGATGGCTGCATCAGAGCAAACGGATGCTTTGATGCTGCTAATTACTCCATCATCACTTTGCGCTGCCGTCCTGTGAGCTTAGTGTTTCCAAACAGGGGGGGGAGGACTGAGCCAGACGATCAGATCACCCAGGGCCTCAATAGACGTTGTAAACATGTTTGTTTTCCTGGCCTTCAATTGTAAAATAAATAAATAAAAACAGCTCAGCACTGCACTAGAATACCATTGGTATTCAATAATCTACCCTGTGGTGTTGTTTTTGTGAAATAATCACTTTTTGTTTTCTCCTCTGGCTCAGAGGTTTCTCAGGAGAGCTGCCTCCACATTTTGTCACAACGCTACACAAACAGAGCAGCAGTCAGTCAGACCTGCGTTTCATATTCATGGGCAGTTTATATTCTCCACCTGCCCTCAGTGCTCTCTGGAGGGAAACCGGAAAGCGGCATAAGCACAGTGGCATTGTAGTAAAATTGATGGCATTGTGGTTATACAAAGAGCAACCCCACATGGCGTCTGGTGAGACTGGACCAGATGCGAACAGCTGAATAACAACATTCACTGAATTTTCGGACTTACCTACAATTTTTTTTAAGGTGTACCGTACTTGTTAATTATAATTAATAATTAGATGCTTACTGTTTCTACATCACTAAATGCCAAGGAGAAATAGTCTAATCCATTAATTATTTAGTTTATCGTCCTGTCACCAAGTGTCACCAATTTACAGGTTCAACTTAGCATCATACTACCTAGAATGAATATTATTTCATTTAATTGCCAAATTTCATTATTTTCCCATAACAGGTATAGACTGACTTTATTTCCCATAAATTATGCTTAATCCAACGGTGCAGAGTGTTTGACAGTGTGAAGGAAGAGTAGTAAAAGAGAAGGGAGTCAGGTTCAAACGATATTCTCTCATTGCCTCGCTTTGATCACGTTTCATGTGGAAGGGTAGAAGAAAGCAGCGTGTTAGTGCCGTCCACATTCACGTCAGCGCTGGTTGGACCCTTTCTGTCCTCACTCCAAAACTGTGTTGTGACTTCATAATGTGTCGCACGTCAGTTAGGGGTTTATATGTAAACCGCTCCGGTCAGGATTATGTAACCCCACAGTCCTACTGCTACGTAGATGTTGCGGCCGCGCGGCAGTTGAACATGTGCCAGGCAGCACAAAGCCAGGCAGCAGCTGTGGTGGAAGCTCCGTGCCTCAGACGAGACGGGCGACTTAATCATAATCATCATCTCACTGCGCTCTCGAGAGATTCCCCACATGACCAATTACAACTTGGACTTCTCAGTCATTAAGATGATGTGGTTTGTAATTAAAAAGATTAGTTTGATCAATTTCATATTCACATAAACTGCTGCTTGTGTGTTTGCCAGGGAACGTGGGCTATACGGTACGTCAGCCTGTGATGAAATGTCCTACATTCGTATTATTTGTTCAATTCTCATGAGCAACTATGACACAGAGCAATCTGTCAAAACAATTGTTCTTATTGTTTTATACAGTCGTAAACAAAGCGTAGTCATTAATGTTGCAGCGCTGCATTTGTTGGCACATAATGTGACTATTCCCTCTGTTTATGCTTTAATGATCTGCTTAATGGAGCACTTCATCGGATTAATGCATTTCTTTTGTTCCAATTTGTGTTTTGTATGAGGCAGAAGCAAATGGCCCATTTGAACTGTATCTTTCATCATTTATTTCTTGTGGAATATGCAAAACTGTCAGCTGAAAAGAAAAGCACTGCAGCAGTGTAGCCGTGTGCTGTTGGCATCGCCCACCTCTTCCGTTGTCCACCTCTTTGGCGCTGCGTCCTTTGAGGGCCCGGTTCCAGTTGTTGGTGTAGTCTCCCGCCCCGCGCGCCGTCTGCTGGCCCTCCTGCCTGACCTGTTTCATCCACGGAGGGCCGTACCTGCGTCCAGGCCTGCGGCTCTCTTTAAACACTCTACTCATGATGCCGAGGGCCCGAGTGCCGGACGCCGAAGTCCGGCTTCCCATTTCCGAAGCCACCACGGCGTTTCGGCCGCCCCCGGCCCCGGGGCCGCTGCCGCCGCCGCCGCCGCCGCCGACGAAGCCCGAGTGCAGGAAGACGAGGCTCCCGGCGGTCAGGTAGAGGAGGATGAACGAAAAGAATCGGAGAGGCTTCCGGCGGAAGTAGCGCTGTAACTTCAGCAGAGGCTTGGCCATGCTGGCTCCCCCTGCCACTCGGACACGCGTCCCCGGTGATGAAAAGTCATAAAGCAGAAGAATCAACAGCAGCTGTCCCTGTTCCCTGCCGCGCGGCACCAACAAAAATAAAAATGAAAAAAAAAAGAAAGTTAATTAAAGTTTTGAACCCTGTGTGAAGGTCCTTCAAACAAAAGCATGTCTATTCCCTCGTGTTGGCCTCTGCAGTCTCACGGGGAAGAGGCAGCCGCACCTGGGCACTGCGACGTCGATCGAGTCCCTCTGCCTTCCCCGCTGACAGCTCAGCCCCGCCAGCCGCCTGCGGGGCCGCGGCATGAAAGTAGAGGCGCTCAGAGTGAAAGATGATCCCCCGGCGCCGCTCTCCCTGCGGTTACCAGCCCACGGAGACGGCACACCAGCAACACAGTGGCACTTTCTCCCACGTTGAGCAGCACTGAGAGGGTTTTATTTACAGCCCGGGCCGAGATCCTTTCCCCTCGTTGAGGCCGGCTATTCAGTGAGAGAGAGGGCGTGACTCTCCATCTGCAACGGAGAAACACACCAGAAGAATGAGTGCCCACCTGAGTAAGCTTTATCACACATGGTAAGAGAGAAATAACAAGTTGAGGCATTATCTTCAGGGCAATGGATCATAACGCTGTAATTACTGGGAATCGTGAGTTAACAGGACTCATTTTGTCAGATTCTTTCAAACTCATATAAACACAAATTTCAATTTGGAACAGACAGTCATTGGAAAAATGGCTCTTTGTTTGTTTGTGTGTGTGTGTGTGTGTGTGTTCATGTGTGTGTGTGTATGTGTGTGTGTGTGAGTGTTTGCAGGGTTTCTGTTTTGGTTTCGATTGCTGGGTGGTTCGGTGTATGCTATGTATGTGTGTAATGGATATGTCTGTACATGTGTGTACGCGTGTGTATATGTATATACAGTATGTATGCGTATCTACATGTTTCTATAGACACACATTTATGCCACCGTGTCCTTATGTTTATTCCTATTCAGTCGTGAAGCAATTTGAGGTTACCAAGCTTGAAATTTGACTCATTTGTTAGTCATGGGCGGTTTTCTCATCATCATCCTGCTTAAACTTGAAACATCTCAACGATTGGTCTACGGTTCGTTGGTTGAGCAGCTGAAGCAGCACGGAGCTGAGATCAAGCAGTAGGCTGCTTTTGGTGTTATCAAAAGCGGTCAAAAGTGATACTGATGATGACGAGCAACCACTTCAACCAAATTTGATCCTTTTTTTAGCTGAAGAACATAACAAGCGTACCGTGCGTTGGCTTCCCCTGATGTTTTTTGCCTGTATCTTAAGAGTTTTTGTCGTTTGGTTGAATATTGCCCTGCTTTTACACGTTGCATGAACTCTCACTATTTTTTCAACTGAATCCCTCAAAAGAGCCTCTGTGAGCCCGGGAGGCTACATTGGAAGATGTAACGCGACACTGTGCAGGGTCAGGGAATTTTCCAGGACATTGAAAGGGACACTCGCCCTTGCGGCTCGCTGTCTGCCCCGAGACAAATAGGCAGAACACTTGAAACCCGAAACCTCAACGGAACAGCAGCCCCCCCGTGGCGATCTGCCCCCCTCCTCTTTTCCTTCCGGTAGTCTCGGACAAGGCCGCGATCCTCAAGGAGAAATGGACCACATTCTGCTCGCGTGCTTGAACTGAGGACAATGCACATCCTATCCGAAAATGCTTCTGTATCTTGACCAGTAAAGGACGGGTGGTTGTTTTAATGTTGTAATGTAATGTAAAGGCTTCCATTTCAAAATAGCAATGTCTTAGTCTATGTTCCTTGCTATTTCTCTATGCTAAATTAAAATAAAGCCAGAGCCGCTGGTTTTGTATATTTAGCGGACAGAAAAACAGTGGTATCGATTCTCTCATTTCACTCTTGGCAAGAGACTAAATTCCCCAAACTATTTCAGTTTTGCAATCGCGAATGAATTTCTGTGATCTTTTCCTTCCTGTGAATGTTCTCTATTTCGCAGGGATTGATATAGATGCACTTAAACCGTATATCATCTGTCATATTCGTTGCAACAGAAGTAGGCTATGAACATTTTCTACAGGGACTTCTACTCTCTCAGTAACCATGGCGATACTTCAGCCCTTTGTCAGCGTTTGGCTCTTTGTCGACAGAGAAATGATTCAGGACAAACACAGCAACTGTCAAACAAGTGAGTCTTTGTCTCAAACCCAATCATTGTTTTCCTTGCAGAAATGTAATCATAACTGGGTTCGGTTTCCTGCAGCGTTACAAGGCCTTTGTTGATAAAAGGCACATATCACCCCATGCCTCGCACTCCTATCTCACTCTGCAGGGCAACAGCATCCTGACAACGCGCTGTGGCCTCTCGGTGGGATGGAAGTCCTGTGGCTGTGTTTGCACAGGCCGTCGTGTGGTGATTTAAGAGGTTGAACAGATGGATAAAATGACAAGTACAAGCAACGCCTCCCTTCTCTGTCTATCACCCACACTGCAACAGGCCCACACACAGGCTCACTGCTATTCGATCCCTCTGTTGCGAAAATGAAATTGAACTGAAATGGAACCAGTAGATCATTTGAAGGTTCAAATGTTTGCGAGAAGAGCGAGAATGGACTGGTGCAGCATTTGTATCTCTGTATTTCACGAGGGAAATAGAAACAAGAGGCGAGAATATGACGATAAGATATAATTTGAAGTTGCACTCGTACTCGTGGCACAGTGATACTTTGAGCTGAACACTAAGGTGCTAACATACTCACAATAACAGGCTCATATTTAGCAGGTACAATGTTTACAGACGAGGGGAAAATCAGGAGTTGCCTTTGGTCGATAAATCCAAGCATTGGATGAATTGAAATGTGCACTTGCCGTCAGTAACATGGCTTTATTTCCCAGAGTCGGGCCTGCACATTCAATGTAGTTAATGAATTAATGTAGTGCTAAAAACAGGCCTCAAATCAGGTGTGAAACAGACGGAGAGGAAATGCAACGGAAAGGAGGAGGAGGTGCAAAGGTCTTTCTGCCAAATCACGGCGATTACTCAAGTGGAGCCGACATGAACTCACTGACTGACCATCAATTCACATTCATACTAAATGAGCCAGCAAATATTTGATCAGAGCGGATTGCGGGGCGCAAACGTCAAAGTCAATCTTTGCTGAGCGGCCGGCGGGCTGCTCCGCTCGCGCTGCAGGGCCGAGCGAGAAAGAGCTGTGGTCCACTTTGTGACACCTCTGGAGTTCAGACACAATTAACCGCCAGCCAGCACGGACAAATGAGTCGGCGTCTGACCTTTAGTACAACTCCAGTACGACAAAGACATATTAAACAACAAGAACTTCCCACAGTGGGATTGTCCAGTGCGGTTTTTGTAGTTTGAAGGAAAGGAACTGTCAAAAGAAAATCGATGCATGTTTAACGTGAGTCATTTTCATATCCTTAGATGGTGTTGACCTCTGTGGAGCAGACATATTTGGTAGTAGGATATTTTGTTCCGATTGCAGCAGCTAAAACAGATGGAATTAATTCCCGTCGTCCCCTTGCCAAGAAGCATTCTTTCACTCCAACGTGGGTGAGGTTTTCAGTACAAAACACGCCGGCTGAATAACATTTAGTTTAAAATGATTTTTCCACCGGCAGCAAAGACAAAGGAAACCCTCCGGGGCTTCTCTCATTGTCCTTTTATCCCAACTCAAACACGCTGAGCTGTAAGTCCCATCCGGTCAGAGCATTGCGCTGTATGCTTTCAGTTCCTCAGCAGCAGAAGGGTTAACGGCGCTGGCCGACCCTCCCCTCGCCCCCAGGGTGGGTCTCTCTGCCTCCCTGGTGTGTTCGGCCTGCCACTGCGCATTAGCCCTGTTTGTCAAATCAAACCAGAGATCACGATCCTCCCCCGGTCGTAACACTGCTCGCGTTCTAGTTTTGCACAGATTGTTCCCCACCACGCTGTTGCAAAGTTGCCTGGTTTCTGATTGCAAAACTCATGACCAAAGGAAAGCAGCGGGGTTGTTGAGCCTCCCTCCGAATGAGGAGTGATTGTGTTCTGTGCATGAACACAAATCAGAGGGATGTGGTATTAGCTGCTCTGTGGAACTTATGGAAGCTGCTCGCTATGGCGGGCAGCGCAGTGAGTGAATATGAATACCGGGACTAACCATCGCCACAGCGGTGTTTTTGGCTCGGTGTTTGGAAAAACGCATGGTATTGGCTACAGTTTTTGCTTCCTATGTTCCCGTCAGACATCCTGGTTAAACCTGTGTTTGATCGCAGCGTGTGCTGGCATTAGCGATTGGCTCAATGCCCAATTACTGATGGCCCCCACAAAAGGAAGCTCATCAGCAAAGTGAGAGATTATACGAAGGTAGAAAAGCACTTTTAAACTCCTGACATATGCTACTTTTTGTCCCTTATTGTAGTTTCTCCATAAACCGACAAGATTAAAAAATGAAACATTTACTGAAGCGGATGCCCACCTCTGCTTCACTGAGGTTAAAGTGTCACTTCACATACCCTGTCAGAAGGTTCTACTACATACATTGTCATTTATCAGTTGTCTATCTGCCACTAAAACCTCTGTTTGTCTGGAACAAAGGGCTGATCCTGCCTACAGCGCCACACGCTGGGATCATTTCAGACAAAACAAGATGATGCGATTTAAAAACCCAAACCATCAACGGTTTGCCGTCAAAACATTTGGCTGGTTGGTTGTTTCTCAATGTTTTTAATCCCTACTGTGTAGCTGAGCAGCCAATCGTTACTTCAGGACGGGATGGACATGTTTTATGTACCCAGATGGTCTTTAATACCCTCTTTCCACCCAAAATCAATGCATAATTACAGGTTTTTTAAAGAACCCCCCTTCTATAAATAGGCAATGGAAGTTTGTGACATTCCATCTCACGGCTGCATTCGCTGATAAAAAACAGAGAATGTTTTGTATCAGTCGCTCGTCTCATTTGATTCAGGAATGAATGCTGATTCTAACGTTTCCCATGAAGAGAAAGGCCAGGTGCTACTGGGTTGCTTTTTTTGCAATGCGAAAGAGGTGTTAGAGGCTTATATATAATATATATTTCATTTCTTGTTTGTTTTATTCGTGCAAAATTTCAGACGGGCCCCTGAAGACAGCTAATTGTGTTTAGCCCTGTTCGTTACGTTCTCTAAAAGCCCCAGGTTAATTAGAAATGGGAGTACATTTGGCATTATAGCGGATGAACAGACCAAGCACGGCTATGGGTTTTAAGTAGACCCTATAAAGCTTAAAAAATAAACCCATGATGGCAGGGAATAGGCTCTTTGTAATCCTGATAATACTCAATGGTCCATTAAGCTCAGTGGTGACCTTTTATTCTGAAAGAGAAGAGGTAAATTAAAGGGTCTAAAAATAATGTAATCCTGTTCTTTGACTGGTGCACAATAGCGTTAAGCTGCAGCATTGTAACCGAGTGACTGATGATCATCATATCCACCAGAACACGGTGATAAGAACCTGACGCAGTCAAAAAGAAAATATGGCCGAAGGAATAAAAGCACCATTGTGATTGTGGACACAAAGCACCAGAGTTCAATTATAGGAATGAGATGAAAGACACACAAAAAAAGTCATTTGCACAAAGTCATTTGCACTTATTATTCTACTTGTAGACTTGTTTGGTCTTTCTCTAAATCTGAGGGGCAAAAAAACAGGAAAGAAGAGACAACTACCCCTTATTTTATTTTATATGATTTGCTAGAAAATAATCTTGGATGGTTGCAGGAAAGACAACGATGTGTCGCACAGCTTTACCCCAGATCACTGCGTGTCAGACTCCCCCTCAGTAGCCGCCACTCCTGGATCCCAGTTGGCCACACGGATGGACATTTGAGAAACAATCACTTGAATGGGTCCTCTCTAATGGCTTCATAAAGGAACTAATTATTCTGCAACGGGGAGGCGCTGTCCATGGCAGATCAAATGATGTCTTCCACTATCCAACCTTCACAAAGCTCCTCTTTCAGGGCCTTACGGAATATCTGCAGCTCATTCTTTCAAAGGGGAAGAGAGCTTTCCACCCCGCTTTTCTTCGTCCACCTTCACTGAGCACAGACGATCTGCTTTAATTAAAAGTGAATTCTCCCGGCTCAGTTCTGCAGAAAATCTCAGTCCGCTCTGCTTGAGTAGAGTTAAGGGCAGATTGCTGGGTCCGGGGGGGGGGGGACTTTCGAGTGGAACTAGAGCAGTTTTCTCACCATCCCATCGTTATGTTAAAGTGTGAAAGAACAACGGTATGCAAAGATATACAGTCATTCATTAACTGAGAATTGGGTGCTTTCTTTTTCCAACAGTCAGAAAAGAGGGCGTGTTTGGCTGTTTTTTTATTTTTTACTATTTTACTTGTTAACTGTTGATTGACATTCACTCTTATATTTCTTAAATAAGAGGTCATGTCAGTGGGGATTCAACATTTGAGGTTTAGTTGTGGGTTGTCTTCACGCTAAGGTGCCAAACACTACTACTTGTACTGGACAGACGACCATGAGATGGATATCGATCTCCTCGTGTCACTTGCTGAATTCAAGCATAAAAATGGCATTAACTGATTTAAGGTCAGTGGAAATAATTAACGCCCTTTTGTTGAATGTTTTAGCAAGCAGTTGAGCACATCTGGCATTGATTTGGAGTTGTTTCTTTGGGCATCTAGTGTACGTGAGTTCAATATTTCGTCTCTCTTAAATCTGTTTTGGTCTCCACCAACTCGTGACACAAACATCTGACTTTTTGTTCAATAAATGCTCCACTGTTCACCAGCTGGTTGCAATTCATCACAGATACTACTAGCGACCCCTCGCACAGCACACGTAGACGTTTGATCCATCGGTGATGTAAATATTGATTAGTGCAGCTTTAAATCTCGCCGCCGCAAATCCATTTCATCAGGAGGATGTCAGCAGCATACCGGGGTTTCGTAATCATATTGGGGGAACTTTTTTCACAGAGGAGGATGTTGACACTACGTTCTTTCCGAGCAGAAAAACAGCGCTGGGTGCTCAGCGGTGCCGTGAGAGGGGAGACAGAGCCTCTACGCATTCGAGCTCCCGTGTCAACGAGCTGACACTCTGCTGAAGTGTCCTCTAGCATGAAGATGAAGCCTCCAACACGGTTGTTCTGAAGCCAACGGAGAGGGGAATGAAAAGAGCATTTTTTAACTTAATATAATGAAATATAACGTGTGAGCGTTTAGTTTTGAATCCCTTTGCCAAAGGCCATGGCAGTAAATGTGTGCTTTATCAGCACTGAGGGTAGAAACAAGATGGTGCTACAGGGGGGAGGAGGGTTCTTGACAACTCACTTCCTCTTTGATTCATTGCATTTTTCAGCATGATGACATTAAATAAAAATTGCCATGTTTGGCCAAAGTTTCACGTTGAGAGGAAGAGTCTGCAAGGAGAGGATTAGAGTTTAGAGGAGACATTGTACAAAGGGTTGATCCTGCCTGCAGCGCTACACGCTGGGATCATTTCAGACAAAACAAGATGATGAAACCGCACGTTGCTGTCGGAGCACAACGCACAGGAGCTATGCAGGAAAACCGTGTGACATGTAACCAAATGAATCCCCTTGATGCCGTCACTGTGTCACTTATGGGCGACAATGAAATCAACTTTTCATGGTCTTCAACGAGTATAACCTCGTCGTAGTAGATTCAAGAGAAGACAAGACCTCTACGCAGGCCCTGTTTTCACCTTGTGTGTCATCATGACAAAATGAGCTCCTGCAGACACCTGCTGTACCGCAAACTATCACTAAGACTGTCTGTGCACGGATGTCTTCACAGAGATGGCAATATCAATAATTGTATTTATAGAGCAAATTTAAAAGGCACATAAAGCAGACCTGAGGGGCTGTTTGGACCGAACGGTGTGAAGAGCTCAGTTATTTACTTTGGTGACAGATTGTTCAGTGCTTTATATGTGATAAAAGCACTTTGAAATGTCTTCCAAAAGATAGAAGCCAGAAACGTTGTGAAGCGTGGGAATTGCTTTGGTTTGGTCACCGGTCTAGCTGCAGGATTCCAAACAATTTCGGGGCTCGTCGGTTTGTTTGTTTAGACAAGTGAACAAAGCAAACAGTAATCGAGGCGAGAGGATGTAAGAGCACAACTCTTTCCTCAGTGGTGCTGAAGAACTGAACAGGTCTAATTTTGGAGATTTTCCTCAGCTGATAAAACACGACCGTACAACGCTCTTCAATTGTTGCTCCAGGCTCCAGTTGCTTTGTAGGATAATACCCAGATTTTGTATGGCTGACTTTCTTTTGGGAGTGAGAGTTCGGCCCCCTCACTCCCAAAATATAGGGGCTCTATTTGTTTTCAGATGTTGTGGAAAAATCTCTTGAGTTAGTTGAGGTCAAAGGTAAGTCGGGATTCCTCGGTTTAGGGTGTGGTGGGATCACATTGCAAGATGCTCTGTAGTGTAATCACTAAACATGCATACTATTCTATTTAAGTACAGTTATTAAGAAAACTCACATGGTTATGTTCCACCACTGACTTATCTGGCACCAGATTGGAATTCAGATAACAAAAGGACACTTGTTCCAAATGAGGAAGTCCATCTGTTATTTTAGGTTCTGTAATATTTGGAAATAATAGTAAAACTGAAGAGTTAAACAACCAATATTCTGGGTCTGTTTTCTCACCAGATTCAAATAACATAGTTGAAAGTTATACAAGGAAAAATCAACCAAAATAACACCAAGAAGTCTTGAATCATTTTCACATTGTAGCTTCAACAGAAGGGGAATTTAATGCAGCTTAAACACATGTTTTCAGTAATGAAAAAAAAATGTTTTCACCCCCGAGCAAAATATACTTTTGCTATTAGTATGCAAGCTATAACTGCTTTCATCCCTTAGACACGACCCACAGCTGAATGAAAGCATTTTCATGCACCTGCTTGTGGAGTCGTTCTAAGTCTGTAGGGCAAACTAACATTAAGTGAAATGAAAGAAGATGAAACGATGGAAGGAAGTAGGAAACTTTATAGCCAAAGAGCCTCTAAATTGTATTGAACATCATCAAAGAGTTATGCTGAGTTATGCTGAGCAATTCATACATTTCTCTTGGATTAAAAGTAGAATGAAAGGACGGCATGCGAAACAGTCGGCTCCCTTCTGAATGTTGTTGGCCACAAGCTATTTAGTTGTTTTTGATGAGCTCTTCAATGTGCACAGTCACGCAGGGCAGCGAGCTGGGTGCTCTGGTCTGCATGCATTCATCTGAAGAACATGGAGTGTGTTTGTAGAAGGGGGCTCAGAACGCTCGTCTTGCAGAGCGTGCACTGAACCATCATCCACAGCACGCAAATCAGCGTGTAAAGGTCGAGCAGCTCCAGAGGGCAGCTGTCAACATTTCCTCTTCAATTAAACATGAACATCGTTAGAAGCCTTGTTGCTCGTGTGTCCTATTTATGGTCAACTGTTGTTGTTGTTGTTGTTGTTGTTGACATTGCTCTACATGAAATGACAATTCCAAATAAAATAAGCACATGTAATTTGAGTCTGGAATAAAACTATGTGGGTTTAATGTGTTTAAACCAAGTCCCCAAGCAACAAGAGTTGAAATGTGTACATGCTGAGGTCAACAAATGAGGCTATAAATGTTTAGGTGTGTATATGTACTGTGTGTGTGTCTGTACAAAATGGTTATAAACATACATCTTCTCTGTGTTTTTCTTCTTTGACCCAATTTATCCTTAAACTATATAAGACAAAAGAAAAAAGGTACATTGTGAGAACTACTAGCTATTAATGTACTCGCTGCAGGGTTCCCTAATACTTTCTACTGTACAATATGAATCATTTCAATCATTCTACAGAATGTGAAAATGTTGTCATCAGTTACCACATGGAGCTAAGAGACCTGAGGAAATTGAGAAAGGGTCACTTCTGCAATGATGGAAAGGGTTACATATGTGCATCTACACAGGCGAGCCTGCAGAGTGGCTGTAAATCAGCCTTTATTTTATATGCGCGTGCCTGTAGAAGTAAAAAGGGGCAAAGTGTCTGGGGATTCAGGCTTTTTGGCAGCTGCCTGCTTTGGGCTCGCACGAAGGAGCGAGCCTCAGAGATGAATAAAATATGACGAGCATGCAGCTGGGTTTACGCTTTGCCCTGATGCAACATAGACAACATCTCTGAAGCAACGGAAGAAAAACTGCACAGATCCAGAAATTACAAAGCCACAGCGGGATGCTGACTTGGTAAAAGAATATCTTCAGTCCAACATGAATGTGGTTGCTTTTACCTAGAGTAAAAAACACATTTTCTTACTTCCCCGTAGAGGCCTCTTGCCATGAAGATGGTTGTTTTATGTGCTCAGGTTTAGACTGAGCGGGATTCTGTCTTTAGTGGAAAACACTTCCAAAGAAAATGTCTCCCGGTGAGGTCTGTGGATTTTCCCGAGCAACTGAGACATTTATTCAATTCTGTGAGCACCGCTAACAAAATTCCCCACACTTCTATTACATTTGAATGGAGGCAGACATTTGAGGGACTGAAACCATCTGCATGGAAGCATCCCAATAGTAAGTGAACGAAATGACAAAATAAGCCGAATAGAAATACAGCTGACATGATCGTCTTCCCTCCCAACTGTAAGACCTGAGCATCCTGCACCGCTTACTTGCCACTAAAATAAGTTTTCACTACTCCAACTGGAAGTGGCAGTAACACAAGCTTTACAGCTAGAAAGATTGATCTCAATCATCAACAATTCTAGCACAACTTTTCTTTTTACAGATCCACAGCAGCCTCTCTGTTTTTCCACGCAATGGTGATCTATTATTCTTGGGCGATTGCATGCCATGTTGGAGAGATGCTTGAGCCCTTCTGATGGTGCTCCAGCAGTGAGTCAGACCAACACAATGCTGGGAACCACGACGTTCCAACGCAGCCGATTGTGCTGCCCGCGTCGCGGCCTCAGTCGAACCGCTCCGCCGGGCCGCGCTCGTGTTGCCGTGGGTTACCGAGGAGAGAGCGGAACCCGGAGAGCCGGCGAAGGCGCTGAGCGGGCGGCTCGAGCTGAGTCATCCCGCCCTCAGGCGACCTGAGCGAGAGACATCTGCACGGTCACACAGAGCGAGCGGAGGTGATGAGGGTTGACAAGGCGCGGCGACTGAGCTTGTGGGTGACCGGGCGTGCTTCATTTACTGCGCGTGATAGTTCCTAACGTCGCGGCCAACCTGGGCCGCCCCTCCGGCAGATGAAGGAAATTGGTGCCGCAGAGGAGCTCGAGTGCGCGCTCTGCCTTAACGGCAGATCAGAAAAGTGGCTGATAAGGGGATTGGCTCAGACGCTCATCCCGCTTGCTGCTGGAAATGAATGGAACGACATTGTTATGCTGAGTGTAAGAATAATAAGCCCTTACTTGAAGTGCGTATAAATAGACGGTGCTCGGTTACTGCTGCGCATCTTTCACATGAAGCGCCATCACGATAACGTTGCTGCCGCTTTCCCTTTTATGACAAATTCCAGGAAAACAAGCAGAAGTGGTTTGACTGTTCCGGAGCCCGAGGGTGCTGTCATCCCATGATGATCACGGCGGCGGCTCGGCGGACCGGAGTGATGCACGTCTTGATTTGGCAGAGCACCTCATTTCACAGCAAACTGACAAATTCATCTGGCAAGTGTGAGATCCCAATTAGGCCCGGGCCCGCCGGATGGAGATCTGAAGCCCCGGCTGACACCGACTGCACAGCTGACAGGACCAGAGGGGGCCGCAACCTTCCAACTCTTTAGCGCAGCGGGTCGTCGGGACGGGGCGCTTCACATCCTCTTCTAAGCAAAGGGCCGGTCTGAATTGTCACTGTGCAGCGGGTTTCTCCCGCATCCACTAACATTTCTTAAGGTGAGGTGAAGCACGGCAGGGGAGCGCACTGGTTTTAATGTCTACTTTACCGACCTAATAGAGCTTTAGAATAACTTTAAATGTAAGCAGTCAAACCAATGAAATTATTTGTAATCTTTATTCCTACTTTGTTCAGCTTTCTTTGCCCTATAAGGGAAGGCTCTTTTAAGAGAGTCAATGGGGCTTTAGTTTGAGGTTCCAACCAACCCACTAACACACAGGCAGCACTGTGCCTGCCAGGTCTCAGCTCTGTTGGGGCAGCAGGTACAGAAAACCGAGGACGGCACTTTAACGGCAACAAAAGCCTTTTTGTGCGGCGGGGATCGAGTTGAAGAAAGGACAAAGGGGGTCTGCAACTCAAGGTGAGCAATTACGGGGGTGATGTGCTAATCTCAACGACTGGCACTGTCTCAAGGTCGTCCGCGGACAACCGAGAATGTGGATTTTACTTTCACCATTTTCTTCTTGTCTTTTTTTTCCCAACTTCCTCCAGTGCTTTCACACTCCCGCCCCCTCGTCTCTGCTGCTCAAGCCCGCTGCCTCCGCTCAGCACTCCAGTAATGGACGTTCACACAGTGTGTCGCGGTTGACGGAGAGTCCGGTTCAGACTGAGAGGAGCCAGAGTTGATGCCGCAACTGACCTCCGGAAGAACAGCCGGGCTTTATTAATCCATGTTTGGCTAGAAGGTTCGGAGAGATGAGGTTTCTTCTAAATGTAATTATTTTATTGTAATCATATTCAGTTTTGCAAACACAAAACAGTTAAGGGAGTTGGAGGTTTTGAAGATCACAATCTTGCACCCG
>CM037929.1:4410473-4422973 GCA_021346845.1 Apeltes quadracus | reverse complement strand
TTTTAAAGAAAGCAGCTGCATTTGAATGCAGGTTAAGGAGGACAGTGACAGAGAGCTCTGCCTGGAAAAAAACGCCTCGTCGAGTTCTGCCTCCGTCAACCAGTCAAGTTGTTAGTCAAGTTAAAAATCTGTAAAAACTTTGTTTTTTTCGTAGATGTATAAATCACATTTGATATATATAGCAAATCAGATTTTTTTTTAACTCTTAAGATTGTGTATTTGCATGGCTTATTTCAGGCATCAACTAAAAGGCCATTCCTAAAATCCATTGACTAGTGCAAAACGCAGGCTCATTTTACCCTCATTCCTGCACCACTTGAAAGCATGTTAGATCATTTCCAACGCGGTATTTAACACAACGGAGGTCATTCTAGTCACTATAACATCATTATCATCAATATAAACGTTTAAGTGACTGCGTGTTTGTTTGTCTCTGCTGTCTGCGTGTGTCCTGCAACCGTGAGCTCACCTGCTGATTTTGAGCCAGTCAGGTGGAACAATGGACGACAGCGAGTTCTTCACCTCAATCAGAAACTGAGGGCAGGGGGAGGAAGAGGATGAGGAAGACTTTGATAAATAGGACAGGAGCAGACGGACAAAGCGGTGCGTCACTCTTGATTAGAACTGACAAACACCGACACGAGAAGAAAAGCACGCACAGACAATCAGTCCATCGCTGTGACTCATTCCTCCACCCGAATCAGGCCATCAATCTCCTCCCGCCTGTCGTTCACGCTCAGCCTCAAACACACGCACGCACGCAGGCGGTGGATACCTCCTGCCCAGACACGGTGACGTAGTCCAGCGCCGGGGCCTTCAGCGTGCGTCGGATTTCTTTGCGGTGGTCTTGGATCTGGCCGACGACGGCCTGCATCTGCTCCCGTCTTTCCTGCAGCACCGGGAAGCCCGACAGGTCGGAGAACAGCTCCGTCTTATTTCCTGTCCTACGCAAGAACGCAAAATCCAAAGTCCAAAATGTGACAAATTGTACACCGAGGGGACAGACACACGATACAGGACAGCTTAGCGATTGAATCCAAATGATTCCATTGCAGAAGTCAGAAAGAATCCAATGTTTCCATCAGCAGAGAAGTGAGCATTTCAATGAGCATAATAGCGTGCATGGTAGCTTCAGGATTTAGGTTCAAGTAAAAATATACTGCTGCAAGTTGTCCATTTACTTTATTTTGAGATATTGACAATATAGTTGACAGAAAGTCAATAAGCTGAGAGTAGTTTTTATAAATCAAGGCACACTGGCTGATTTTAAAAATGTAAATGATTCTAAGTCTTATATCGTTGCCAATAGAGCATATTGGAGTTTTGAATTAGTTGATAAATTATGCACGCCATTTTTCATTAGTTTGACATGCTATAGGCTAATCAATGAATCAATATTATAATCTTCGATTTCACTACATCTCTGCCAGACCACAGCAAAACAATGTAAATGTGAAATGTGACTTCTTTAGGAATAAACAATAATGACCACTTAACACAGGTGTCCTGAGAGATCGGCCCGCTCGGACTTGCAGGTACCGTTTTGAGTCTCCCTCTCGTGCCCTTGGATACTCACTTGGCGGCCCTTTCGTTGAGCACCTTGAGGTGGCCGTGGGCCGGAGCCAGCAGGTCAGGAGTTTCCAACAAGAGGCCTCGGAGCAGCGTGGAGCTGATCTGTGCCTGGACGGCAGGGAGCAACGCCTGCAGTTCGCTCCCCAGTCGAGAGAGGCCGCTGGTAACGAGGTAAAACTCCTGCGTGGAAGACTGGAACCCACAAAGACACGCACATGAGCCACCGCCGGGTGACGGCTGACGCAGAGGGTGACGGCTGGGTTGTGTTGGTGGGCTTTACTGCAAAGATTAGATCATTAAATCTCATGGCAGCCTAGTTTAAACAGCGACCACCCATCACAGCCGGAGCTCCGAGAGACACCGCTGATTAGCAGCAGCAGAGTCCGCACGACTTCACAACACGGCACCGAGAAAATAAACAACAGATCCAGGATTTATTCAGAACTTCTCTCATTGCTACGATGTTTCACTGATGACAAAATTGGCATTTGTAACCAGTAAGATTGTGCACGAAATTAGCAAAAAAATAAATAAAAAAATAAAAAAACATACAAAAAGGTATATTTATTTGCATTTTGAAATTAGAGATTGAGACTAAAAACAAATGTTTATGATAACTGAGGGGAAAAAAAAACAAGTGAGAAATTTTCCCCAGAGACTTCTATACAATCAAACTTCTCATGCAACCGGAAGAATGGCTAATTGCTGGAGATTAGAGCACTTCTGTGCTGGCTTTACTTGAAAGGTTAACGAGAGCCCTACGGACATTGGTTTATGGCATTCATCGCATGCCGCTGTCCAAATGGCCCCCCCATGCCAGCAGCCCGCGCGATGCACGCAGAATGGGAGCGTGCCCTTCCTCCCATCATGTCAATGGAGCCGTAGAGACACAGGCCATTACACACAGGCACATTCATCAACAAATGGGCAAAAAGACAATTAGGCCCCCCTCTTTGTGTGTGTGTGTGTGTGTATGTGTGTGTATTCAGTGACATTTGTTTTCTTTTAACATGATACGAAGGAGTCAAAGTTGAACGTGATCTCAGACCATCAGACTGCTCTCATCTCCGTAACGCACGCATGCACGCACACACGCGCACACACACACACACACAATAGTTTTGACATTTCAAAAATGGGTCCAATGGGAAATGAGATTGTGTTAGACAATCAGGCAAGTGCCAGGGAGGCAACTGCTGCCTGTTGTTAATCAAGAAACACTGCGTACGAGAAAGAGACAGAGAGACATAAAGTGAGTGGGAGAATCCAAGGAAAATGTCTCAGTTTTCAATTTTATGCAAACGGTAACGTGCCCGTGTCAAATTTGTTGTAGTTTATGCATTTCTTTTCCGCCTGTCACTACGTCAAAAGATCTCAGCTTAGGATGGTGAGAGAAGTGTTATCATAACTGAATCATTACCAGCCGTACAAAAAGAAAACTGAGGAAATCGCCCGAAGGGGCAAAAGTGTGTTTGTGAGATTTCTTTGATTATTGCTTTTTACCTTTCTGTGGAATATGCTGCAGATGCCTCTCTCCAGGTCGGGCAAATGAGACAACAGGGAATTGACGGAATTCAAAGTGAGCGAGTGAGACTCCAGGATCTCCTGCACAGCGTCCTGCCTCTCTGAGATCGACCTGAGGGGTTCATGAAAGAAAACGGAACCAAAGGAAAGAAACACATTCAGAAAATTGATGGGAGAGGCGGGAGTACGAAGTACTTTTTTTCTGAGAGCTGAATGGGAGCTGATTGAAAGGCGCTGTGCGTTCTCAAATAACTGTCAAATGGGTTTACGTGACGTGCCGAGGTCGCGTGAACAACTTGGGAGTCAGGCAGTTTTTAAAGGGAGCTACTACGATGTTTTTTGGATTATAGTGAAACTTTATCACCGTTTTCTTTTACAGAACCCTTTCTGCTGATGGGCTGGAGCCAAAAACCACTGACTTGTGTCAACAGCAAACATCTCACTCTCAAACATCTGTAATCTGGGTTTTATATGATGAGGAAATTCTGCAGAGCAATTATCTGTATAATTTGAGAGCAGTGCACAATCCACAGCTACGATCCCTGCACTGTGGGAGGAAGAGGACACACACACACACACGGATAATACAATAACGCTGCAGAGAGGAGAACTGGAAGAGAACAGCAGTAATATGAGTGTTGGTACCGTTTGTACCATTTGTGCTGTGAGTCAATTTCAGCATTTTTATTTCAGAAGCAACATTGTTTCTGAAAAAGAGGGACATTTGCCGTGTAAAGAAATAAGGTTTTCACATTACGGCCGCTGCATTGTACATTCTCGACTTTAGAATTAAAGACAACCTCTGAATTACAACATGGTAAAAATAAAGAAAATGTTACAACAGTCATTTGATATTCAAAGTTAGACTTCCGTTTCAGGTTTGCATTATTTCTGGTTTTGACAAGGTATTTAAAAACTGTCATTTAAACATAATACGATGACGTGAACTTGTGCTTTACGTTTACGGCACGGTAATTATTTTTGTAGCATGAAAAAAAATATATAGACCTGTGGCTCTATTCAGTTACTGCTCGTATTAAACAGCCTTGGAGGGATGCGGCAATAAGTGGTATTTGATTTGTAAAATGGAATTCACGCCAACATTCAAGTCACAATTGTAAAAAACTGGTTGATGCCTCAATTTAGCCAAAGTCTGTTGTCTTTTGTTTGTCGATGAATCATTGGAATATTTCCTGATCCATGTGAAGTGAAGTCACCATCAGCGCAGCCTGACACTCTCGACTTGGGCGAGAAAGTGGTTCTGTGGTACTCTAACAGAGAAAACCAGAAAGGTGTGGCACCCTAACCCGAAATTATACTTTATTAGGTACACCAATTGCTTGTTAACACAAATTGATAATCAGTCAATCACAACTCAATGCATTTAGGTACGTTTGGTGGTCAAGACAGCTTGCTGAAGTTGAAGCGGATCATCATCAGAATGTGGATTTCAGTGACTTTGAACGTGGCGTGGTGGTTGGTGCCAGACGGGCTGGTCTGAGAACGTCACAAACTCCTCATCTACTGGGATTCTCACGCACAACCATCTCCAGGGTTTACACAGGATGGTCCCAAAATACCCCGTGAGCGGCAATGGGCTGGACAAAAATGCCTCGTTGATGTGAGAGGTCAGAGGAGATTGGGCAGACTGGTTGGAGATGATAGAAAGGCAACAGTAACTCAAATCACCACCTTTATGACCACAGTGTACCATCTGCTGATGTCACAGAGCTCATATCATCTCAAACTGGTTTCTTGAACCTGGCAATGAGTTAGCCGTACATTGGCTTCAACAGTCACCACAGTCAACACTCAATCCAATAGAGCTCCTTTGGGATGTGGAGGAGCGGGAGATCTGTGCCGCCGACAAATATGCATCAACTGCGTGATGCCGTCATGTCAATGTGGAGCGAAACGGCGGAGGAAAGAATAGAGCACCTTGTAGAAAGAATGCTACGATGAATTATGCATCAGAGGTCAGAGGGCGTCCTGTACTCACCGCGGGTCTGTGAGGGGCCGACTCACCCACTTCCTCATCAGCCTCCTCCCGAACGGAGTGCGAGTGTGGTCCAGCACCCACAGCAGACTGCCCCTCACGCCGCCATCTGTCTGCCGTCCAAACAACGCACATGACCCATGATGTAATGAATGTTAAGGTGAGCGGGTGACGCAGGCCACAAGAAGTCAGGGGAGGCGGTTCGAACGGAGTCTGAACTCCACGCGTGACAAACACGCCGCCGCCGCGGCAGCAGCAGCAGAGTCGTGCCGAACTTGCCGCCCACGCGAGCCCGACTCGTCACGGAGCATTTTCTTGGGATCCGAGCAATGACGGATTAACTCATCCATTAATTTAGTTCACGGTCCGCTGGTAAACCACAACGACAAAATGATGCAGACACACAATCGGGCCTTTTCTCTGGGAAGGTGACTGTCTACGCGGCGAGCCGAATCACGGCTGTCAAAGCTAAAGTAGAGAATAAAGCATGTCTGTCCACTGCTCTGCCTTCATCTTACAGACATGAACAGAAACATCTATCCTACTAAAGTCATACAGTAAATCACACCGACATGCACCAGTGTTCGGAAGCCCGAGCTGTGAAGTTCAGACTCCGCTCGCTCACAGCAGGCCGCTGTTTTCGCAAAAGAAACCTCTGAAAGCAGGCGAGTACACCACTATCTCAGCAGACGGATACTGTTTGTTTGACCGGTTGCCATGACTGTCAGTTGAGGGGGGGCCCGTACCTGATTGTTGAGGATCTCCAGGTTCCTGAGGGTGGCGGCGCTGAGGTCCATACCCTCCGACTCACAGGACAGACGTCGGAATGAGCTGCACACATAAAGGAGTAAAAGCCGTGTTACTCCAGGATTAGGGCAGCAAATTCAATTTACTGCAATTTCACTTGAAAATAAATTACAGCTCTGAAGTTCAAAGATTTTTCACCATCTTTGCTTGAAAAAATTGTATATAAAAAAAATTGTGTATCAAAATACATATCTTTGTCTCTGACAATTAACAGCCTCAACGGATCTCAATGACCAACACTTAGGAACACTAGACATCTAGAGACATCTCGGTGTGTGTGTGTGTGTGTGTACCTTTCTCCCCTCAGAACTCTTTCCAAGTTGAATTCTTGGAGGTACTGGATGAGCGGACCCAGACAGCAGATCACCGGGGTCTCCAAGGACGCGACGCTGGACAGAGAGCGGGAGCCTGCAGCACACAGACCCACATTCACCCTGTCTCACAAATAAACCCCACTCTGGAGTCACGGGCACCACACCTCTTACACGCCACTCTCCGTCTCCATCACAGCGTGTGCGACTCACTGAAGGGAAAGTGCACCTCGACAAACACACCTTTCTGCGGGGCGTGGCAGTAGAACTCGGTGGCTGTGTTCATTGCAGACGCAAACTGGAACTGAGCGCCGTCCCTCCTCTCCACTCTCACTCGGTCATCGGCCTGAGCGCTGCAGAGGGAACAACGTGACAGCGTTGACGGTGGCGCTTGGGAAGGCGCGGACATACAAACGGAGGAAACACAAGGCCCCGTATCTCATCTTTTTCCTGATTGGGAGGAAACACTGCTGTGTTCCAGCAGTCTGCACACACACACACACACACACACACACACACACACACACTTTTGCTCCTTTCACTCGCTCGCCGTGGCTGCTTTCAAGGACTCGTTTGCTTTGTCCGCTCGGCTGTTGCCAGGGAAACCAAGGCAAACACGTGGCTCTGGAGCATATTTCTTTCTTCCATTTCCTAATCCTGATACATGCGAACACACAGGTCTCACTGCCGTCCAGAATGACAGCAAAGACTATAAACATGATCAATAGGGCGCATATTGTTCCAGCAGCTGGAATGCAACCATCAATCCCTTAACCAGTCGAATCAACCGTATTCTGAGGTTTACCAGAACAGAGACAGTCGCTGCTATTGATCCGGGGGGAGAAGGTTGCAGCGTAGCAGCACCCAGCTTTTTGAACCTGGGCTCAGGTGTGTAGGTCTGGTCAGAGTTTGACAAGGAACCACAGGTAAAAAATCTCCACGGAAGGAGAGAGCACGTACGGCAGGCGAGGAAATGTCTTTCCCTTTTGGGTGAGTTGGGTTTAGTTCATCACAGTGACCAACCCCCTCTCCCCCCAGCAGGGGCAGCACAGCACTGTGATGGCTCTAATCGATCAGGAAGGTTAAAAGGTTAAGTGGGAGACATTGCCAACCGGAGAGCAGAGGTTATAAGGCACCTCACATGAGGGCGCACGATTAGCAACTATTGCTCATCGTAGCCCAGAGGGTTTCCGTTTAAACCTTCATACACACATAAAACACAGTTGATGTCTTGTGGTGTGTGTGTATATTTCAAGAGCGTCAGTCACCGACTTCAAATCTTTGGAAAAGCGACAACATTCGTGTTGACAGCGTCTGTGGCTTTAATTCCCGTCACTGCTCTGATCCGGACTAATGACTCCCGACTGTGGATAAGTAGAGCAACCGATGCTGCACCTCGGGGCTCATTACCTGGCATACTGCCACGGACACACACACACACACGCCTCGTTGCCAGGGGTCCCGTCCCCCAGAGGCATGGAGGTGAACGTTTTAAATGCTCACCTGGGCGAGTTTTAAAACGGATTGCATGCATATCACTGTGATGTTAACACGCATCTTGATCAGAATAATGTATGCATCTGAATAAATAAGAAAAAAAAAGAAAAGAAAAAAGTCGCCATTAGTAGTGATACGTAACGAGCCCGTGTGAATAGACATTTTCTGTCGGAGCTGAATAGACGCAGCTGCCATGTATTTAGGCCGGCAATATGAAGGGAGCCTCGTCTCTGATGAGCGCGACACAATAATTGGGGTGGCCTTTACAGGTCCGTCTTCGCTTCACTCACTGAACACGGACGGCTGAGGAAGAGCGCAGCGGGGAAGAGGAACAATGAATGCAAATGAACCACGTTTTCTGAAATTAATAACAGACAGAAGGGGAAAGTGGGGTTGAGGGGGCAGCTAGAATATAAAAAGCAAAGTAATGAGGAATGTGCACTGAGTTGAGGACAAAAAGAGGACAGAGTGGCAGACATCCTTCCCCTTTATCTGACAGTCTAATCGAATCCACTCGCCGTCCTCCCCGGTTTCGCTTTCGGAGCATAATGCAATCGTCGCCTCCGGAGGAGCCGATCCCCACTGGTGTGAACATGCCGGGTGCAGAAGGACGAGACATGGAACGGTGGCGCAATGGAAAGCAACAGGTTTTGAGAATACGTCAGTCCTGCAGTCGCTACGCTCACCGTGTCAGTCAGCTGGTGGACAGAAGGACAGGCGGTTTGTCTCTTTAGATTAAAGTCAGCTATGTGCATGGAGGACAGGTTTCACTGTTACGCCAATGCTGATTTTGTTTTCCCAATAGACTGCAGGGGAAGAATAGTAACTGAATGAGATTAAAAATAAGAACAGGAACAGATTTTGTCACCAATTACTTACATTGAAATCACAATTTTCTTTAAATGATATTTTAAAAGCCAATATGACAACGAGGAATGATATCCTAACTTTATCCCTCCGGATGAAAAAGACTAAAGTCCCAAAGAAACACTTCGTAAACACACCGATAGTGATTGGAGGTGCACAGGCTGCCCCCTAGTGCTCAGACAGCAGATTACCTGGCGTTGGCGATGCTCTGTAGGAGTCTGTGGGTTTGTTCCGAGAGGTCAGAGGGCACCAGGACCTCCACAGGGTTCATCTTTAGGAGACGACTTTCCAGCTCAGAGCGAGTCGGACTATCAGGGAAGCAGTCCAGTAACACGTCTCCTGTGCTGGGCTGAACCGCCTAAATATACACAACACCGTGCGTCAAACTAGTGCACGCCATGAACAACTTTTTTATTTTAATTTATTTTAATATTTACATTATTGTTTCCATTTAATAAGAGTGGCATTTCTCACATAATACTTTCTTTAATATAAAAGTGAGTAATTTCATGTTCTAAAATTGGGTCAGTTGATTATGTACGTGTGCTCAACATTACGCGTATTTAATTCTCCATATCCGGGCTGGTTTATACGGATGCTATATTTAGTGTGATGTGATTGTGACCTATCAAGACTCTCCCTCTGGAGAAATACATTCAGATCATCTTTATGGGTGAAATAAAATAAAGTGGTTTCAATGGAATATATAACATCTTCACATCAATCTAAAAGACGTCGGAATTATTATTATTGTTATTTTTTTTTACTCATTTCTAATCATGAATCTTATTGTTGCAATAAATTTATACAATAACTGACCAGAGTGGTGAATTGGGGACTCGTTTTAATAGAATTACTATTTCATTATTCTTTTATTACTAACATTATTCTTATTTTTTATTTTAGATATGAAGGGTAGACCTATGTATTATTTGCATTTTCTATCATGTATGCAAACACAAATTCAAATATTCAGGTAAAAAAATGTACACACAACTACAGATTTAAAAAAAAAAACGCGATGTGTGCTGACAAACAAACTGAGTTATGATTCCGCTTTTATTTTCACATGAACTACAATGCAACTGAGCGGATGCCTTTATGAATCACACTCACCACCAGCCCCACTGTGAGCTGCTTCTTCGCTTTGTCCCAGTTCTCGCTGATGCACAGCAGGAAGCTGTCAGGAGGGTCCGACACCGCGTCTCCACCGCCCCCCTCCTCCACATCGCCCCGTCTGCAGATCGGGTTCACGTCTCAGGCAAGCCGTCAAGGCCTCTGACATGCAGGTACGGAAAAGGCTATTTTACAAAGGACACACGCAGATATTTAGGGGCCAGAAGGATACCCTCTCCCACCAGAGTGGATTTGGTGTAGAGAGCGCTGAGCTGACGCGTGAACAGAGCGTTCCTATTGGCCCCCGAGGCCTTGATTGCAGACGTCTCCGTCTGCTTAACGACACCGACCTAAAAACCAGACAAAAAAGTACCACATTAGTGAGACGCTTCACGACGCCTGCGAGCAGAGAACGGGAGCGATGCATTTCAGACCTTGTGTCCGTGGGAGACCAGCCGCCTGACGTGGACAAACAAACGGTGGGAGGGGATGCTGCACGTCATGAAGTTATGATCCAGGTGACAGACGATATTCAGCTCCTTGGCTGCAATCTGTTCTCTCACACACACGCACACGCACACTTTCCCAGTGAGTAACCAAAATAATGGAATCGACACTCTCCTCTAACAGCAATAAAACTATGTTTCCCGATGGAGAAATCCACCACTAGAACACAGGCGACATGTTTTTGATTGATGCTGTTGGTCCTTTAGTTAATCACCTCTGCATCCTCCCCAAAGAACCTGTACTTGTATCCACACTCTACAGCCAGCAAGGCGTCCTTATGCTGCTGCTTCAGCTGGACGACCTGCTGCTCCAGTGGAGTGTAGGCGCTCTTTGAGCGTCTGGAGGGGGTGCCGGCGTCTGACGGAGGACTCGGCTCTGCACCCCTCACTTCCTGTCCTCGTCCTCCTGACTTTGCATACTGAGAAAAACAGAACCCCTGGAACAGAGAAGAAAAGGTAGAAAATAAGGTAAGAGTGTCTCTGTGTGCTTACGTGTGTGTGCGTGTGTGTGTGCCCATATTGAACCCCGCCGTGCTCGATACTGAGAGCCGAGGAGAATCGTAAACGCGACCATGATGAGACCAAAATGACATGCTGTGATGTGAATGAGATAAACAAATGACTTATTCAATTCAATTCATTTTATTTTGTATAGCCCAAAATCACAAATTACTAATTTGCCTCTGAGGGCTTTACAGTCTGTACACATGCGACCCTCACATCGGCACAGGAAAAACTCCCCAAAGAATGAAAAAACCCTTCCAGGGAAAACAAAGGAGAAATCTTAGGGAGAAAGGAGGGATCCCTCTCCGGGGATGGACAGACTGCAATGGATGTCATGTGTACAGAATGACTCATACAGATGTAGAATACATTCAATTTCTATAACAGAAATTATTCAAAGAATTTAGTTTGTTTATTAAAATAAAAACACTGTGTAGACCTGTTCAATAGGAAAGGTGACCTTAAATGACTTCTGTTGTGATCTGGCACAAAATAGAAAATAAACTTGAGATGGCTGTGAGGGCTTGAATTTGATAAACAAAGGGGTGCCCCTCAAATATAGAGGTTGGGGAAACACTGGGTACCTGTTTTGCAGCAGAAATCTTTGAACTATCCCTTCCTTTGACATCCTGCTCCTCCTCTTCCTCCTCCTCCTCATCGTTAAGTTCCTCCTCTGGCTGTCGAAAGCTGTTTTTATTGCTGCGTTGATCCACTCCGTCTCCGGAAGGACGAGTGCCACCTCTAGTGTCACACTTGTCACCGATGCTGGCATCATCAGCCATCGGTTCCTCCCTCGGAGCCTGACCGGCCTCGGCCGAGCAGGAGAAGCCTTGCAGCTTCTCCAAGGTGGAGGGGCAGAGGCCGGCTGCCCCTCGGCTTCCCGACGGCGTCGTCTCTGGAGGGGAGAGGAGACGTCAAGTGTAACGATCTGATAAACCAGTAGAAATAAAAATCCCATTCATCGTCTCAGATTAAACTAAACTTCTCAGTTTTAATGTTCTAAGCAATCCCAGTTCATCACAATCAGCTACAAACTACTTTTCATTACTGCACTTGATGAAATGGTATGCTTTTAGAAAGCTGGGGCTGGCTGAGGGTGGGGAGGACATGCATGAGAGATAAGTGCATTTTGTGTTTATGGGGCACAGTCACCTTTAGTGCTCGGGTGGGATTCCGGCTCGCCGTCCAAATCCTCCGCCCGCTCATCTTGGACACAAAGCTTGGCTCGTTTTGTGGACAATTCTAAATCCCCAAGATCTGGGGAAAGTTTCTTCTGCAGGACAACAGGAGAGGAGGTTTGCTCATTGGCATTAAGTGAATTTGATGTGTGCTGAGCATGTACTACTCAAAAGAACTCAATGACAGAATGAAATGTTATAAATAAATTATGCTTATGCTATGTGTTTTTTGCCTCCCGATGTTTCTGTGTCAATGTGCCATCACAGGCTGTGAACACACACGTGCTGTCCTCTATGTTTACCTTTCTCCTTTACCTCTAAATGCTCTTGTAACCTGTGTGTGCCTGCAATGGACTGCGTGTAATTCATTTGGCCAAAGTCTGCACCTAAAGCTAAAAAGGGCTCAACACGTCTGTGATTTGACGGTTGGACACAACTAAACCCTGACGGACTTCGCGGGAGCGCGCCTCAGCGTGCGTGGTTGTGGAAGCCGATGACCGGCCGATGGAGCGCGCCTCACCTTGCCTCTCGAAAGATGGCGCGTAGCGGGACTCCGGTGCGTGGAGGCCCCGCCGCTGCTGCTGTGACCTCCGAAGTACCTGCTGATGGAGGTCTGAGAGGC
>CM037929.1:4390342-4409973 GCA_021346845.1 Apeltes quadracus | reverse complement strand
TGAACAACAAAGAAAGTGTTAAATAAACTATAAACATTGTTAAATAAACAAATTATTTAGAATCCTGCAGCCAGCGTCTTAACCAAAACCAAAAGGTTTGAGCACATCACTTCTGTTGTAGCCTCACTTCACTGGCTTCCAGTAAAACAGAGAATAGATTTTAAAATACTACTTATTGTTTTTAAAGCTTTGAACGTCCTTGCTTCCCTTTATGTTGTTGACATGCTGACTAAATACACTCCTGTGAGATCACTTAGATCATCATGTAACAAAGCTCTTCTCACTATACCCAAAATCCACCCTAAACTAGCATATGGTTCTTTCAGTCACTATGGTCCTGTGCTCTGGAACGCTTTACCAGTGGAACTGATGTCCATCACAACAGGGTCTTCTTTTAAAATTAGACTTAAGACACATCTTTTTTTCACAAGCTTTTAGTTCTAGTCAGTTGTTTTTATTCTTTTTATACTGACAGCATTATTTTGTATGTTTTTATTATGTATTGTGTATGCATTTCTTGCATTGTGTATGCATTTTGTTTTTAAGCACATTGAGTCTAATCATATGAAATGTGCTATGCAGATAAATTTGACTTGACTTGCATACTTTCTGCGTTTACAGAAAGTATTCAAGAAAGTATTTACGCTGCCAGCGGCTTCCGCTTCTTACTCGCAATATTCTGTGTGTTTGCAGAGCGCGTCGTTGTCTCGGGGGAACATTTCTTTTTTCTGTAGGCTAAATGTGGCTTCTTGGATGCGTGCGTGTGCTTCCGCGCGTGTCCGGGCTGCGGAGGTGCGCGTGAGCTCGTGGCTGACGCGGATCGGTTTCCCCTCTTTGTGCGCCGCTCGGTGCTTCCTCCATCGGGTGAAACTAATTGCGCTAAGGGGTCTCCGTAGCCCAGGACCCAGCTCTTTAAGCGCAGAGCTGCTGTGAGTGATGGCCTATTACTTTTGTATTGGTTTTACATATTAACATGCTTTAGACATATTTTATTTGTTACCTATACTAGTAGCCTTCTGTGGTGATTTTTCACGTCCCAGATTTTTTGATGCCCCCCCAGGCACTTGATGCCCTACGCGCAGTGCGTGATGTGCGTGTGCGGAGCGCCGGCGCTGAAAATAGTTAACGGAGGGTACGAAATAATTTGGATAGATGAATACATTCACCTTTTGGGATTGTTTCCCCAGAAGGGACCCATGTAATAACCCTTTTTTTATTATCATCTCTGTAAATTGAATGTCAGAAATACTTGTCATTTGTTTTTCTCGCATCAGTACGTCATCTTTCTTCTTGCCAGATGTCCTGCTGTAATAAACTCAAAACTTAAACCCAAGTCCAGATGTACAAACAGAAATGAAGAGTAAAAAACTTCTGGAAAACGCTTGTCCACACAACTTGCCCCGATCAGACTGAGAGTGACACAGCAAACTAGTTGGCTGAGAAAGTTGAAAGCAGAACTGAAGAGAAGAATTCATTAACCTTTTCTCCCCTTTCCTTACTTTATTATAGTGTCTGTAAACAGATCAGATGTTGGAATGAGAATAACCATCATTGCATCATGAATAAAATGTCAAGATTGGGGTGTGTAGGCAGAGGCAGGACTCGAGTGCAGATTTCAAACAAAAAGGACATACAACAAAAAGGACATACAGTCCTTTTTGTTAATTTGACTTGTGGTCAAATTCAAAAAAAGAGGGAAGGCAAAACATGGACCAGGAAGACACAGGCAGAACTCGCAGAACTCACAGACCACACGAACCAGCTATATGCAAAATGCAACAACCAACAAGCTATATGCAAAATGCAACAACCAACAATGACGCACACAGGGGGGGTGCAGGTGATTGGACACAGGTGGGAACAAACATGACAGACAGTCACAGGGGAAGACAGGACAAGGCAGGAAGTGAAGTTACCCCAAGAACACCAGAGACATGAAACTACAAAATATAACAGGACATGATCCCAAACCTGGACATAAACCATTTCATGTGTCGTAGATTACTACAGCTCTGACGTTCACAATTGTATAATGACACATACTTTATTGGCACTATTATTGCATATCTCCAGAGCCATCCCAACTGGCATGTAGCCACAAGAAAAAGACGCTTCAGGTGTGAGTAAGTGTTTCTGTGCACTGGAAAGTCTCTCTGGCCTCCATCTCCTTTGCAAACCAGTTTAATTTTAAGACAAGAGCTCCAGGTCAGTCTTCTTATCCTCCACCTTTGCCTGCTAGTCTTCATTCTAGGCGAGCTCCTTCTTAAACTAAGGATTGCCTTTTCAGTGAAAGTCTAAGTGGCAGCATGGCAGATATATACACATTTTTATTAATCTCTCAACGTTGTATCACATCACCTGCCACTTTTTGATCTCTGTGGCACTTGACGGGCAGGTATGCTATTCGGTTGTTATGTCTGACGTCACACGGGACTTCCGGGTCCAAGCGCTCCTCTTGTCCAAATTTAATAACACTGTTATTACCTGTTAATTTATTTACGATCACGTCCTACTTTAGTGATGCAACTGACGGTCAAAAAGGATTTAAATTCTTTTAACTCCAACAGAGTGGTTAGTGTAGCACATCATCCAGGTGGCATAATTAAGGGTGCGTTAACTCACCCTTAATTATGCCAATTATGCCATGGAAAAAAACCCGATTTGATGTTCATACTCATTTTTTTATCGCAAATCTAGGAGCCAAGGCTCACTATTGTGATTGTGATCACTGATTGTGAGTGTTTAAAATATGCGTGTTGCAATTTGTATTTCTGGTATTTGTATTTCTGCGCGCACTCCTCCACCGGCTGTCGCTCCGCCGGCCACCGAGGGGCTGGAGTCCGTCGCTCCGCCCTTGAGGGGTCCCCCTGGACTTCCCGCGCGCAGCCGTCTCTCCCCTCCGTGCTCTGCTCGGCCGCCCACCATTGCAGCTCGGCCGCCCACCATTGCAGCTTGGCCGCCCACCACTGCAGCTCCGCCGCCCACCACTGCAGCTCCGCCGAGATCCGCCTCAGCTGGTCCTCCCGATGGGCCTCTATCGCCTCGAGCGGCACCAACCACTTGCGCGCCTCTCCGGCCAGCTCCTCCGCCCCGGGTCCCCCGCCAAGTTGGGCGCCACTGTAACGGGGTAGGTACTCAGGGGACCTGGAAGGACAACGCTGGGACGTGGAGAACGTGCAAACGATTCTTTTATTAGTGTTCACCACCATCGCTTACGCGTGGCGTTGTGTCTCTCTGTGCTTCCCCCCGTGCCTCTCCCCGTGCTACCCTTTTAAACCCTGGGAGAGGCACCTCGTTAGTCCAGCTGGAGGTTGATTGCCTCCAGCTGGCATCGTCGCGGGTGCTGGGGCTGGGTGGAGCCGCCACAATCCTCTTCACAGCTGGCTGCAAACTCAGGATTTCCAAAAACAGGTAGGCACAAACGAGGGTCAGGATCGGGAACGAGAAACGCCAGACTAAGACACTCGCTACAGAAGACACCAACTACATCAATGACGCGACAAGAGACAACAGACACGCAGGGCTTGAATACACAAGGAAATTCTTTGATTAATTTCTGTTATAGAAATTGAATGTATTCTACATCTGTATGAGTCATTCTGTACACATGACATCCATTGCAGTCTGTCCATCCCGGGAGAGGGATCCATCCTCTGACGTTCTCCCTAAGGTTTCTTCCCTTTTTTCCCTGGAAGGGTTTTTTTCATTTTTTGGGGAGTTTTTCCTGTGCCGATGTGAGGGTCTTGGGACGGAGGATGTTGCATGTGTACAGACTGTAAAGCCCTCCGAGGCAAATTTGTAATTTGCGATTTTGGGCTATACAAAATAAAATGAATTGAAAGGTGCAGGTGATTGGAAACAGGTGGAATCACTTAGACCAGTGGTTCTCAACCGGTGAGGGGCACGGACACTTTCCCGGGGGGGCGCGAGTTGGCTACAGGATGGGAGAAAATAAAAAAATCACAAAAATCCCCCAATGTTGAAATGCGGTTGTGGTTGGACTATTATATTAAACAAATCCTCCTCCTAGCGACTTTTGTGTCAAAAGCGACTAGAGACAAGCATATTTCTCATCATTTAAACAAGTCTTCTGGAGAGAAACGGTATCGCACTCTCCCCCCTGTTTTGTGATGTTTGGAGACTCGAAAGCTCGTTTCACTTTGCAGTTACTGTTCTCAACGAGCAGCGGGTGCAGCCGTGAGCTCTCCCCCGCCAAAAGGCACTCACAGGCGGTCAGCCTGTCAGCAGCCTCGCCAGCAGTTAGGACACTCACACCACTGCGCGTCCAGGCTGCAAATGAATCGCGCATGCGCATAGCCGCTGGCCTGACAATAACGATGATAATAATAATAATAATTCTAATAATAATAATACAAACAATAAAGCATGTAACCTTATGGTATATATAGTAATATAGTAATAGCCTATCTATCTATGTATGCAAGGTGTAGCCGGGTTGGGGCCGGGAAGGGGGGCCCCGATTACTATGAACCAGCTTTGGGGGGGCCCAGCTTGCAAAAGGTTGAGAACCCCTGACTTAGACAATCACAAGGGGAGACATGACAAGGCAGGAAGTGAAGTTAACCCAGGGAAACCAGAAACAGACTACAAAATGAAACAGGAAAGAGATCAAACCGTGACAGAACCCACTCCCCCCCAAGGACCGAATTCCAGACGGTCCTAAAGGACCTGTGGGGAGGGCAGAAACAAAGGGCGGAAACAGAGACAAAGGGCGGGAGAGTGGGGACCCGAAGGCGCCGGTCCCTCCGGGGAACTCTGGCGGGTGAGCCGGCGGACGGTCGGGCGGACGATGAAACCGCCACGGTTCGGTTGGGACGGCGACCGGACCTCAGGGTCTCCTGGCTACGGCGGTCAGACGTTGCTGACATGGGTGGGCGGCCGTGCGGACGGACAGACGTGGCTGGTTCGGGGGGCCGGCCGGGACAGTCACCAGATGTGGCTAACTCGGGGGGGCGGCCGGGATGGTTGCTAAATGTCGGCGTCCTGGCGTGGGGCACGGAGGCCGCTGGCTGCGGGACATCGGAGGCCACGGGCGGCGGCTGCGGGACTTGCGGCACCGGCCTCTCTGGTGGTGGCGGCTGCGTGGCTTGGGGCGCCGGCCTCTTTGCCGGCGGCTGCGTTGCTTAGGGCGCCAGACTCTCTAGCGGAGGCTGCGGGGCATCGGGCGCCGCGGACGGCAGCTGCGGAAACAAGACTGAAAGAACCATATGCTAGTTTAGAGTGGATTTTGGGTATAGTGAGAAGAGCTTTGTTACATGATGATCTAAGTGATCTCACAGGAGTGTATTTAGTCAGCATGTCAACAACATAAGGGGGAGCAAGGTTGTTCAAAGCTTTAAAAACAATAAGTAGTATTTTAAAATCTATTCTCTGTTTTACTGGATGCCAGTGAAGTGAGGCTACAACAGAAGTGATGTGCTCAAACCTTTTGGTTTTGGTTAAGACGCTGGCTGCAGGATTCTAAATAATTTGTTTATTTAACAATGTTTATAGTTTATTTAACACTTTCTTTGTTGTTCAGCAAAAGGTACATCGCAGTAATCAATTCTACTGGTAACAAAAGCATGAACAAGCTTTTCAGAGTCTGACTGTGACATAAAGCGTCTCATTTTAGAAATATTTCTGAGATGATAGAAAGCAGTGTTGGAGTTATTCCTTTGTTGGTGGTGGTTGTTGGTTGGTTCGTTGGTTGGTTCGTTGGTTGGGGGAGGTGGGGAGGGCACCACCAAACATTTGTGCTTAGGGCACCCAAATGGCTAGCGCCGGCCCTGCTCATGAGTGAGGATGTCCACCATTATTCAGTTCGGGAAGCTTGTGGAATACTTTACTGTAAGGCCAGATTCACTGCGTGAGGCCTTTCAACAAACATGTCCTATCTAAGTCTTCACTTTGGATGCATCTTGTGGACACCAGGGGGAAGTGTGACCTGTGTGTGAATCGCTGAAGTGGAAGTTGAAACACGTTTATGGGGCCAGTGCACCTGTTAGAAACTGCCTGTGATGTTGATCCACCACTTCTGGTCCATATCATTTTGTACAGACATCATGTTTCCCAGATGACCTCTGGCTCTTCCTCTAGTCTGCCATTGTTGCATACTTGAAGAAAGTAAAACCCTCGACAATCTGCAGGGAGAAGTCGTCTCCATTTATTCATCATATTCGCGGATTACTGCTCACTTTCACCACTTCTTCTCTTTTTCACCGACATGACAACGGCATTATCCCAGCGACATCTATAGGCCAACACGTGCAACAACATCCTAACGTCAAAACATAAAATTCCACAAAATCGTGGAATGGGACCAGAGAAAAGACCACGGGGGAGGGGTGGGGAGGGAACCACCATACATTTGTGCTTAGGGCACCCAAATGGCTAGCGCCGGCCCTGACTGCAATCACCATGTTTTGTTTGGATTGTATTGGGCAGGTTATGAGCAGTGCCTGGTTTTGAGTGCTTGGTTCAATATTGGTCTCATCAGACAAGAGAAGCTAATTTCTCATAGTCTGGGAGTCCTTCGTGGGGCTCTTCTCCCACGATTGAGCAGTTTGGCTGGACAGCCAGGTCCAGGAAGAGTTCTGCTCGTCCCAAACTTCTTCCATTTAAGGATTATGACGCCACTGTGCTCTTAGGAACCTTGAGTGCTGCAGAAATTCATTTGTAACCATGGCCAGATCTGTGCCTTGACACAAATCTGTCTCTGAGCTCCTTGGGCAGTTCCTTCGACCTCATGATTCTCATTTGCTCTGAAATGCACTGTGAGCTGTACAGTCTTATATAGACAGGTGTGTGCATTTCCTAATCAGTTTAATTTCAAACAGCAGGACTTCAACAAAGAAGTAGAACCATCTCAAGGAGGATCAGAGGAAATGGACAGCATGTGAGTTAAATATGAGTGTCACACCAAAGGGTCTGAATACTTATGAACATGTGATATTTCAGTTTTTCTTTTTTTATAAATTTGCAAAAAATTCTACATTTTCTGGTTCTGTCAAGTTTGGGTGCTTAGTACATTAATGAGAAATAAAATGACCTTTTTTGATTTTAGCAAATGGCTGCGATGAAACAAAGAGTGAATAACGTAAAGGGGTCTGAATAGTTTCCGTACCCTCTGTAGTTCCTTGGTCAAAGCTCGTTCATTCAACATGATTAAAGTGGAGATGGTAGGTATGACAAAACAAAGACGGAAACTATATGTATGTACAATGGTGATACAGTTCGTTGCATAATGGCAATAATGGTATATCAATTGTGTCAGTAACAACAAGTGGCTGGTTTACTAGTTTGTTATAGATTGAAACCATATTTGCAGATTGATTTTATTTTGGTTTGATCTTCTCTGCATGTTTAACATCTGTAGTTGCAGTTTCCTTCTTCATCTAAAACCACTGAGATCAAGGACTTGTTGCAACAGGAATCCAAATATGTTAAAATACCAAAACCTGTCTATGCTCCTAATTGTTTTACCTCCCACTTGATGTGTTTATGTTTACTGGTTTCAGGCAGTTTATTAAAGTGTGTTGTGTGTCACAGGCTGATGGGAGGAGGCTTTCTGCAGAAACGCAACTAGGTTTTAAAACGACTGGCGGGTTGGACTATAAAGGGGGAGCTTTGGCAGAGTAGACATCTTTTCTCCAAGTGCGCAGTTGATTAAACATCGGTTCTTCCCGTCTGTTTAGGATGCATTTTTACGGAGCGCTGATCCTGTTTGTGACTGTGTCTACGGGTAAGAAAAGTTTTATTATATTCTTTTGTTACTGTGCATTTACGCCCATCTTCCTCTGCTTGTTCTCCTGTTGGAATCATTTTTAGAATAATTTCATAAAAGCAATGCACAGAACAAAAAGCATTATATTTGTATGTTTAAAACAATTGTGTTTTTTATTGTTTCTTTCCTGTACAGCATGTGGACTGACCTGCTACCAATGTACAGGCAAAGGCTGCACCGACAAGTCAACATGTCCCGCTTCCACCGGACTGGACCGTTGTGCCAGCATCAACATTATTGGTGAGTGGTTCTTCCACAGCTGATGTTCAACATCTCAAACTCATTATCTGAGCCGATATGTTGCTGTGCTGAACAACTAGTGGCTTTTATTGTTGTTAAAACCAAGTTGCTTTCCATCAGGCGTTGTCACCAAGAGCTGCATGAACAGTAAACTATGTGTTTACCCGGTAACATGCTGTTCCACGGACTTGTGCAACGGAGCCACACCCGCTGCCTCCAGCATCCTCCTCCTGATGGCATCATCGGCCATCGTCACACTCTTTCTCTGAGCTAAAGATAATAAAATATAAAATATCTGTTTTCTTTCATTACCAATTTGTACAACTCAAGAAGAATAAACAAAGCCTTGATGTGTAGAAACTGATATTTGTTCAATAAACAAATGTGATCAAACATTTTCTTAATTCTTTGGCATTTCACTTCAACATGTACGGCTAAAACTGCTTTTCTCTGAATTAGCAAAAAGTGAGATCTGGAGTTAAATGCTTAACCAGTATCAGCACGGCCTTGTGTTTTGCACTTCCTCCTTGAGCCCAATTTTCCACATCACTAAGCAAACCTTTCAAAATCAACTAACTTAAAGTGAAAGTAAAGTTCAGAATGTTTGCTGAGCTTCGTGTCAAATATCAAGCAAGGTCAATATTGCCAATGAACTGCATTCATGCGTTTTGTCCTTTCTTAAAGAAATACATTTGTTTAAGCTATGTATTTACAAGTCAAACCCATATGTGTAACATTTTAATATGTATTATGTTCCTCCCGTAAAAAGAACTACAGATAAAAACATGACTGAAAGGTCTTCTAGTTGTTCACACTGTCCATGCAGGAATTCCATTTTCTTAAAATATATTAGCCCAACAAAAGTACAAAAAAACTCCTTGCTGCCTCTTCTGCACTGGCAAACAACCACAGGTGATTGATTAAGAATCAGAAAAAGCCATCTTAACATATCAGAGAAGGCACTCTGATCAGGAAGAGTTCTGCAGCCTTGTTGTGACCTTCAGTCTCCACTGCGCAAAGAATAAAACTCATCTGAACCAGACACAGAATTGGGTGCCTATAGAAAAATCCCAGGTACGTCTGCTTTGGAACAGTGGTTGTTAAACATGCTCTTACCTTATTCCACCTGTCTCTTATACCCAGAACGGGAAATGATGTCCGGTTCGGGTGCTGCAGCCGAGCCCTGGCCACTGCTGTTTTTGCCTGTGTTGAAACACATTTTTTGGGATTTATGGTTACTTTGTTTAAGTTAGTATTTTTGATTGGGAATTGTTCATTTGTGTTTTTCCAGTTAGGGTAGTGTCTTTTCCTTTTTGTTTTATTGGTTTTGTTTCATAAACCAACTGTATTGAATCCTATACTGGGCCCCCCTCCTTTTTTATGCCAGTACAGGTGGGCTTGTCCTAGGCCTATAGGTGGTGGCTCACGAGGTGGAGGGCTTCCTCATTTTCGATTTATTTTGCATGTCTTATATTTTTGATGTGTCCTAATTTCCTTTGCTTTGCAGTGTGTGTGTCTTTCTGTTCCCTTGTGGTTTCCCTTTTCCCTTTCATTCCCCCACCCCTGTAGGCCTCCTTTTCGATAGTCTCTTTGTACTGGTAGTGTACCTCAGTATAGTGACCTTTTTAGCATAGAGTATATTTTGTATGGAATAAAACCTTGTTTTTAGACTATTTTATAAACATTAAAATGTGCTTGTAAATAAAAAGACTAATATTGTTCCAAACCTAGAAGTTCACCTCTCTGCTCCTTTTTCTGTTAAGTACATGGTGAACCATACAGTATTCTCTGGGTGAAAGAGTGGTGTTGTCACCCTTGTTACCAGGCGACCCAATCCCCCCCGGTTACATAAATATAAAATACTGCGGTTGAAAGATAAGTTGGTCTTTTTTGTTTGACTATTGATGTTCTGTTCCAGGTAAAGTCACCTTTAGTTTCATAGTTCTGTTATTATCAAATAATGAAGAAACACCAGACGGACAGAAGACATCTGGAATGAAGTTAGAATCAAGAGTATTTAATACAGGAAAAGGTGTTGCGCTAAAGAGAACCATCTCAATTGAGAAGCCGCTTGTTGTGGGTCAGTTGCCAGTTCTATCTTCCTTTTCCCTGTACAGGACTGTCTCAGAAAATTAGAATATTGTGATAAAGTTCTTTATTTTCTGTAATGCAATTAAAAAAAAACAAAAATGTCATGCATTCTGGATTCATTACAAATCAACTGAAATATTGCAAGCCTTTTATTTTTTTAATATTGCTGATTATGGCTTACAGCTTAAGAAAACTCAAATATCCTATCTCTAAATATTAGAATATTATGAAAAAGTATACTAGTAGGGTATTCAACTAATCACTTGAATCGTCTAATTAACTCGAAACATCTGCAAGGGTTTCCTGAGCCTTGAAAAACACTCAGCTTTGTTCAGTAAACTAAATCCCAAGTATGGGGAAGACTGCTGATCTGACTGCTGTCCAGAGGACCATCATTGACACCCTCCATCAGGAGGGTAAGACACAAAAAGAAATTTCTCAAAGAGCAAGCTGTTCACAGAGTGCAGTTTCAAAGCACATCCACAAAAAGTCTGTTGGAAGGGGGAAATGTGGCAGGAAACGCTGCACAACCAAGAGAGATGAGCGCAGCCTTAACAGCATTGTGAAGAAGAGTCGCTTCCAGAATTTGGGGGAGCTTCAAAGACAGTGGACTGAAGCTGGAGTCCAGGTATCAAAAGCCACAATTCACAGACGTGTCCGGGAAATGGGCTACAATAGCCGTATTCCCATGGTCAAGCCACTTCTGAACTCAAGACAACGGAAGAAGCGTCTGACTTGGGCTATGGAAAAGAAGCACTGGACAGTTGCAGAGTGGTCCAAAGTCCTCTTTTCAGACGAAAGCAAGTGTTGTATTTCATTTGGAAGTCAAGGCACCAGAGTCTGGAGAAAGGCTGGAGAGGCGCAAAATCCAAGTTGCTTGAAATCCAGTGTGAAGTTCCCACAGTCAGTGATGGTTTGGGGAGCCATGTCAGCTGCTGGTGTTGGTCCACTGTGTTTCATCAAGTCCAGAGTAAATGCAGCTGTGTACCAAGAGATTTTAGAGCACTACATGCTTCCGTCTGCTGAAAAGCTCTATGGAGATGAGGATTTCATTTTCCAGCATGATCTGGCACCTGCCCACAGTGCCAAAACCACCAGTAACTGGTGTACTGACCATGGCATTACTGTCCTCGATTGGCCTGCCAATTCCCCTGACCTGAACCCCATAGAGAATTTGTGGGGTATTGTGAAGAAGAAGCTGAAAGACACCAGACCCAACAATGCAAATGAGCTAAAGGCCGCTATTGAAGCATCCTGGGCATCCATAAAACCTCAGCAATGCCACAGGCTGATTGCCTCCATGCCACGCCGCATTGATGCAGTAATCCGTGCAAAAGGATTCCCAACCAAGTACTGAGTGCATTAATGGACATTTTCAAATGCTTGATTTTGTTTTGCTGTTATAAATCTTTTTTTTTTACTTGGTCTGAGGAAATATTCTAATATTTAGAGATAGGATATTTGAGTTTTCTTAAGCTGTAAGCCATAATCAGCAATATTAAAAAAATAAAAGGCTTGCAATATTTCAGTTGATTTGTAATGAATCCAGAATGCATGACATTTTTGTTTTTTTTTAATTGCATTACAGAAAATAAAGAACTTTATCACAATATTCAAATTTTCTGAGACAGTCCTGTATGTCTGTTTGTGCTGTCTCTCTCCACCCTCTAGAGGCGTGGCATCCAGCAATGCATCCAGCAAATCACTGGAATGTGGCAATCCCACATTCCCACCGCAGGAACTTTACCCCGGAACTAGGAACTATGGCCTGGTACTCGGTGTGTTCACACCGCAGGAGCTAGGGGCAAAACAAAGTTTCGGGTAAATATTTGTGCGCTGCACATGCTGATTGGTGGAGCTCACGCCGCCATGATGTGCTAACGTAGCGTTAGCGATGATGCTAATGTAGCGTTAGCGCATTGTTAACGTTAGCTGATAATGCTAACGTAATGTTAGCGCATCTATAGTCAGTGTCTGTGCCGCCTGGGAGTGGTCTCCAGGTGACTTTAATGTACATAAAAGCATTTCGGTTGATTACATTAAATACAATTGGTACATTGGTACTATTTTATTGATTGCAGTTGCAAAGTTAGTGGTTTTTACAATATTCTCCTTACTTTATTGATTACATATTTCCAGAATCAAGGCAGTATACTGGTGTATACTAGCTGCATTTTCTTAATAGTTAATTTGTAAACCGGGTCATCAAATTTATAATATCCTACAGTTCAAAGAAGTCCTATTCTTCTCAATGTTTAAAAGGCAATGAAAATACTTTTCTCAATAAGTCCAAAGAAAGACCAATGTGCATGTGTTAAGGACCTCTCTGACTACTCCTGTACGAAGAATGAAATAACCCTGCAATAACTACTCTATGCTTTACATTAAATCCTTCAACAAAAAACAAAATAAATCATAAAATTGTTGGGATTTCCTATCCCCCCGAGTTGGTTGATGAGAAGAATCCAATATGGCACTCAATTAAAGTTAAAAAAGTTAACATTTTATTTAGAAGAGATAAAGTGCTACATGAGCAATCCTCCGCAGGTATACCTGGAGACCTGAAACACGCTTCGCAAGCTGTGCCTCTAAGAGTCCGTCCGCTGTCTGACTCTGCTCTTTTTTATAACCTCTCTTATACTTGAACGTTGGTTCAACCCAGTTCATCCTTCTGTAATATTCTGCCTTCCCCGAACAATGAGTGCCTGGTACTCCTTCACGTAGCCTTCGGCCTTGCCTTGAAAATAGGTTCAAACTGGCTCTCCCTTCGGCCACAGGTGCGTTATCTCAGATGATATTTTATCTTTATTTTTCCTGTGCTCTCCCTTCCACAATTCACAGTGTCTGCCTTATATGGTCTCATCCGGTCACACCATCTTTTCTACAAGTCAAAAGATTATAAAAAAACACACAAACAGAAACCCACATCTCACAGAACGCATCAATATATTTACATTGTTGGGTGAGCCACAAGAGCAAACAGGTTTCAGCTGGCATGACTAGAAACCCCATGTGACCTGTATCACCATTGTGTTACACTCTACAGTCACCTTTCCCTCACTGCCAACATTACAGAGACAACACGCTCCTCACAACATCAGGAGATTACTTCCCCTTCTCAGAAGGTGCTGCAGGTTCTGGTCCAGGCTCTGGTCATCCTCCCCCTTGACTATTGTAACTCCCTATTGTAACGCCATCCGACCTCTGCAACTTACCCGCCATGCAGCAGCTCGACTGCTCTTCAACCTAAATTCATCAACAGCACTCCTCTCTCCCGCTCCCGTCTCTGATTACTGTAAACATTTAAAGTAAACCCAGAGACTATTTAGTAAGGAGACGTGTCACTTCCTCAATCCTCAATACAACTCCCGTACGAAAACCCGTAACGGCAAAGATGGCAGTTGTATGCGCATGTCTTTTTCAGCGATTTTTATCATATTCTACTGCTGTTTCTATACATGTAGTTTTTATGTCCCGATGACCCGTGGGAAGTGCAGTTCTGACTCTCTTCCCATTGTTTGAGATAGGAGGTAGGTCTTGTTAGAGCTGCCCGGAGGCATTGTAAAGATGGCGGCGAGTGGCATGACACGCCTAAAAAGACTTTGGTAAACCCCATAGAAAAATATAGACATTAAAGTGATAATTGATATTATTTAATACATTTTAAGTCATTCAAATTTCAACTACAATGTAAAATAGTCAGGGCCGGCGCTAGCCATTTGGGTGCCCTAAGCACAAATGTTTGGTGGTGCCCTCCCCACCTCCCCCAACCAACAAACCAACCAACGATCCAACCAACAACCACCACCAACAAAGGAATAACTCCAACACTGCTTTCTATCATCTCAGAAATATTTCTAAAATTAGACGTTTTATGTCACAGTCAGACTCTGAGAAGCTTGTTCGTGCTTTTGTTAAAAGTAGAATTAATTACTGCAATGCACCTTTTGCTGAACAACAAAGAAATTGTTAAATAAACTCCAAATTATTCAGAATCCTGCAGCCAGCGTCTTAACCAAAACCAAAAGGTTTGAGCACATCACTCCTGTCTTAGCCTCACTTCACTGGCTTCCAGTAAAACAGAGAATAGATTTTAAAATACTACTTATTGTTTTTAAAGCTTTGAACGTCCTTGCTTCCCTTTATGTTGTTGACATGCTGACTAAATACACTCCTGTGAGATCACTTAGATCATCATGTAACAAAGCTCTTCTCACTATACCCAAAATCCACCCTAAACTAGCATATGGTTCTTTCAGTCACTATGGTCCTGTGCTCTGGAACGCTTTACCAGTGGAACTGATGTCCATCACAACAGGGTCTTCTTTTAAAATTAGACTTAAGACACATCTTTTTTTCACAAGCTTTTAGTTCTGGTCAGTTGTTTTTATATTTTCTTTTTATACTGACAGCATTATTTTGTATGTTTTTATTATGTATTGTGTATGCATTTCTTGTTGCATTACCTGTTTTGTTTTTAAGCACATTGAGTGTAATCATATGAAATGTGCTATGCAGATAAATTTGACTTGACTTGCATACTTTCTGCGTTTACAGAAAGTATTCAAGAAAGTATTTACGCTGCCAGCGGCTTCCGCTTCTTACTCGCAATATTCTGTGTGTTTGCAGAGCGCGTCGTTGTCTCGGGGGAACATTTCTTTTTTCTGTAGGCTAAATGTGGCTTCTTGGATGCGTGCGTGTGCTTGCGCGCGTGTCCGGGCTGCGGAGGTGCGCGTGAGCTCGTGGCTGACGCGGATCGGTTTCCCATCTTTGTGCGCCGCTCGGTGCTTCCTCCATCGGGTGAAACTAATTGCGCTAAGGGGGGGGGGGTCTCCGTAGCCCAGGACCCAGCTCTTTAAGCGCGGAACTGCTGTGAGTGATGGCCTATTACTTTTGTATTGGTTTTACATATTAACATGCTTTAGACATATTTTATTTGTTACCTATACTAGTAGCCTTCTGTGGTGATTTTTCACGTCCCAGATTTTTTGATGCCCCCCCAGGCACTTGATGCCCTACGCGCAGTGCGTGATGTGCGTGTGCGGAGCGCCGGCGCTGAAAATAGTTAACGGAGGGTACGAAATAATTTGGATAGATGAATACATTCACCTTTTGGGATTGTTTCCCCAGAAGGGAACCATGTAATAACCCTTTTTTTATTATCATCACTGTAAATTGAATGTCAGAAATACTTGTCATTTGTTTTTCTCGCATCAGTACGTCATCTTCCTTCTTGCCAGATGTCCTGCTGTAATAAACTCAAAACTTAAACCCAAGTCCAGATGTACAAACAGAAATGAAGAGTAAAAAGCTCCTGGAAAACGCTTGTCCACACAACTTGCACCGATCAGACTGAGAGTGACACAGCAAACTAGTTGGCTGAGAAAGTTGAAAGCAGAACTGAAGAGAAGAATTCATTAACCTTTTCTCCCCTTTCCTTACTTTATTATAGTGTCTGTAAACAGATCAGATGTTGGAATGAGAATAACTATCATTGCATCATGAATAAACAAGATTGAATAAACAAGATTGGGGTGTGTAGGCAGATGCAGGACTTGAGTGCAGATTTCAAACAAAAAGGACATACAGTCCTTTTTGTTTGACTTGTTTGACTTGTGGTCAAATTCAAAAAAAGAGGGAAGGCAAAACAAGGACCAGGAAGACACAGGCAGAACTCGCAGAACTCACAGACCACACGAACCAGCTATATGCAAAATGCAACATCCAACAATGACGCACACAGGGGAGGTGCAGGTGATTGGACACAGGTGGGAACAAACATGACAGACAGTCACAGGGGAAGACAGGACAAGGCAGGAAGTGAAGTTACCCCAAGAACACCAGAGACATGAAACTACAAAACAAAACAGGACATGGACCCGAACCGTGACAGTCTTCAATAAAAACCCAATATGATCATCCATCGGCTTGTTTAACTCTTTTGGATTTCACATGCACAGCAAAAACAGGTTTTTATCTGAATCATTGGATGAATAATTAGAAACATGCACCATCGTGAGCAAATTACTCCATTACATGTTCATGATGAGGATTAGTGACTCAAATCTCAACAATCAAGGTATTAATGTCAACTTCCAATCCATTTGGCGTTCTTTGTCAGTTATTAGTAAAGAGAGAATTAAATAACAAGGCTATTAACAGCAGCAATCATTCAATGCATTAACAGTTCTCTTCTCCTGCAGGTTGAAATATTTGCCCTGTTTAGATTTTCAGTGTTTTGAATGAATCCCTTTTTTAGATATCCAACACTTCACTGTCTCAGTAATTCATCTAGATCATCCAGATGTCTTCCACAAACGAATACATGCAATATTATCCTAATGCGGTGTTTAGATTATAAGAAAAGTTGCAGTTTAGTTTGCAATTCAAAGCCACTGTGTTTCAGATTGTAACATTTACGACTCTAGCGCCATCTGATGGCACTATTACAAATGCAAGAAGAAAATAAAGACTTCCAATTTACAATGGTTTCATTTAGTTTTTTAACAAAAAACATCAAAATAATTTCAAAGTTTACTCTAATTCCATAACAATTCAAAATAAAGTGACTTCAATGATTAAAAATAGAAATGCTCCCTGTAGATCATTATTATTTTCTAGCGTGTGAAATCAAGAAATTACTGGCAGATTACATCCAATATCGAAAACATAAAGCACTCTCTGCACTAAAGACGTAAGGCAAATAAAGTAACAAGACAGAAATGGATGAGAAGTTGTGACATGGAATCTTTGAGAACAATATGTCTTTAAAAAGATAAACCAGTAGCATCGCTGCAATGGTTCAATAAAATTAATTCAAACTTCTTATACTTTTACATTACAACTGATAGAAGTCATTGGAGAATTAGATTTGGTCCCCGAAAAGGCAGAATGGCACAATGAGGAAAAAGAACAGGACACAGGAATGTAGACGTACAAATATTACACCCGGCCGCACGTTTAGGTACGCAATGTAGTATCAATAGACTCAAATTATTATATTATCCAGTTTTAAAGCACTGCCTCCGGAGTTCATTTATGATAAAACATGTCACTTCGCTCACTTCGCCGTCATAGTCTCATGGCAGTATGGAGAACTAGGCCTTCAGACGAGGGCCCCAGACGAGCTGAAATCGGACTAAAGACTAGTTTATGCTTCTGCGTTTGCTGAGAAACGCAAGGACACACAGACCAAGAGCCCCTTGCGCCCCATACTTGGGGGAGTCTCACAATTCCGGTTTCATAGCATAATTCCGCCATAAAAAGGAAGACTTTTACGGGAGAATGAATCGGATTGAAGAGCTTTTGTCGCAAGAAATTCGTAAATATAACCACTAACACAATGCGTCATTGGCGGACAATAATGGCATGCGGATGGCCTCCAAGTCATGGAGGCAGATACTCCGCAAACGTCAGTTTGCTGGTCAAGGGATGTACAAAGTTGTGGACAAAAATACAGGACAAATATGTCCACGAAAAGCTGCGATGAAAAGCAGCAGTGTTGATGCTCGGGGCCAAAAAGTCCCTGATACATAAATAAACAAACCAATGACTTCCACACACGAAGACGTCACTCTCTAGGTCGTCTTCGACAAAAATGTTACTCCGCCTGGTGTTCTGGCAGTGAATTGCTTTGCAACACGCGCAAGCCTTTTTGAACCATGAATTGAACCCAGTCCTTCGACACAAGACACAAATGCAGACGCTGATGCAGAAACATGCGCCGGCCTTAAGTATCTTTTCTGTAAACCAAGCTAATCTGCTAAATTTGTTGTTTAAAGTTTAACTTGATTGCTAGTTTGCCTTACCACATTCGTTCTTACTGCCAGTTCTCACTGTAGAATCTGCTATATTAGATTAAGTTGACTGCTAGCGTGCCCTCCTATCTTTGCTAGGTTTGACCTGATATAACTTTCTCGCTGAAGCAGAGCAGACTTCAATCAATTAAACTCTCAGTTTGTCAAAACAGCACACAGTGAATGTTCACTGATTAGGGTGTGAAAGTGCTTTTTGTTTTGCATTTTGAGGAGTTTCTGATAAGGACAATCAACCTTTTCTGATTTCCCAAGGACGGAGAAGTGCCAATCCATCCGTCGGACCTCCGGGCGCAGCCGTCGTCGCTGCCGCCGCCTCTCACGCCGGGCCTCCGAGCGCAGCCGTTGCCCCTACCGCCGCTGTTCCGGTCGAACCTCAGGCGGAGCTGCTGTTGCTGTCGCCGCTGCTCAGGCCGCCGAGGGGCAGGGGTTGGTCGCTCCGCCGTCGGGGGATCCCCCTGGGCCTCCCGCGCGTCGCCAGCTTCCCCCTGCGCGCACTCCTCTGCCGGCTGTCGCTCCGCCGGCTGTCGCTCCGCCGGCCGCCGAAGGGCTAGGGTCGGTCGCTTCGCCGTCGGGGGGTCCCTTTGGGCCTCCCGCGCGTCACCGGCTTCCCCCTGCGCGCACTCCTGCGCCGGCTGTCGCTCCGCCGGCCGCTGGGGGGCTGGGGTCGGTCACTTCGCGGTCGGGGGGTCCCCCTGGGCCTCACGCGCGTCGCCGGCTTCCCCTTGCGCGCACTCCTCCGCCGGCTGTCGCTCCGCCGGCCGCCGAGGGGCTGGAGTCCGTCGTTCCGCCCTCGAGGGGTCCCCCTGGACTTCTCACGCGCAGCCGTCTCCCCCCTCTGCGCTCTGCTCGGCCGCCCACCGCTGCAGCTCCGCCAAGATCCGCCTCCGCTGGCCCTCCCGACGGGCCTCTATCGCCTCAAGCGCCGCCAACCACTTGCGCGCCTCTCCGGCCATCTCCTCCGCCCCGGGTCCCCCGCCGAGTTGGGCGCCACTGTAATGGGGTGGGTACTCAGGGGACCCGGAAGGACAACGCTGAGGCGTGGAGAACGTGCAAGCGATTCTTTTATTAGTGTTCACCACCATCGCTTACGTGTGGCGTTGTGTCTCTCTGTGCTTCCCCCTGTGCCTCTCCCCGTGCTACCCTTTTAAACCCTGGGAGAGGCACCTCATTAGTCCATCTGGAGGTTGATTGCCTCCAACTGGCATCGTCGCGGGTGCTGGGGTTGGGCGGAGCCGCCACACTCCTCTTCACAGCTGGCTGCATATCCTTCTCTACTCACTCTAACTCTCCTCACTCTCCCAACTCTCCTGGCTCTCCCAACTCCAAACTATCTCTCTAAACCCTCCAAACTATACGAACGCTATCCAAACTGTATCCAAACTATCCAAACTCTCAACTGACCGCAACTCTCCACTAACAACCCACATTTTGAATGGCGCCTGGGGAGTTTGTATTACTGTCAAACCTCCCGGAAAAATCTGAACCACTTGCCGAAGCAGTCACATGGTAGAGCCGGGCAGCGAGGCTTCGGACGTCATCATTTTTGTCTCCTCCCCCAATGAAGCATGCCTCAATACGCGCTTCGCAGAAACGCCCCCTCCATTACTCGACACACGCTCCGAAACGTTGGCACATCCCGTAACATCACTACTGGAGACCATCAAGGGCAAATAAAACTTGATGCTTAATCCCATCCT